>BGNK01006163.1:0-22690 GCA_003297005.1 Symbiodinium sp. clade A Y106
CCCACCCACACCCACCCACACCCCACACCCCACACCCCACACCCACCGCACCCCACCCCCACCCCCAACGACCTCGGGGTTTGTAGTCGGGGCTGCTATAACTGGCTATAACTAGATTCTACTTCAGGCTGGAACTCGCTTAATGCATGAGATGCCATAGCTCGAGCTAAACCACTGAACGAAATACAAGCAAAATCGTCCATTGCTCAAGTGCTTGTTTAGCAATTCAGTCCGCGCAGGGCTTTCACCCTTCGGCTCTTCCTAGGCAAAGCTAAACTCCAAAATTGTAAGTCCGTAACGCATAGACTCCCACGTAGAATGCGAGGCAAGACTACGACCTACCGTGGTGTTTTTCAGATTGTTGTCGGTTGAGCTGCCAACTTCCCTCCCTGCTTCCGTGAGAATATCGTATTGTTCGTGTAAAGCAGTACGACATCTGCAGCAGCAAGAACCCTGAAATAGTGTGTGGCAGAAGTGAAGAAGATGATGCTGCTCCGTACATAGCTGTGTTTTAATTTTATACGATTGTCTTCCCAACCGGCTGCTTTGCTCAATATCTTCATTTCCGGTCGCAACAAAAGTCAATCAACGGGCTTGGATCCATTGCCAGGTCGACAGCTCCCTAGTTGAGCAGCTCATGAGCAAGGCGCACCTTAAGTTTTGACAAGCGTGCCGTTATTGTCTTTGGTGTGTTTGGGGTTCTCGGAGCTTCAGGCTCTTCGATGTACATGCACCTTTTAGAGCTATATGATACCTCTGTGTGTGTCTGTGTGTGCGTCTGCGTGTGGGGAGGAGTTCGGGGCTCTCGAAGCCTTCAGTGTTCACGATGCGTGCCCCATCCGCCTACGGCTCGACTTATGTGGGAGGGTGCTGACACCGTGTGGTGCGCAGCTGGGCCACTTCAACATCTCCAGATCGACTACGCAACGGAGCCCACCGACTGCCAGCCACACGTGGATCAGCCAACAGCCTTCCAACTTTTGGGCGCACCTAGTATCCATCGCTATCTTTGGAGCCGTTTTTCGGCACCTAGCCGAGTTCTTCAGTATTTTACTTCATTGGGGGTTTGACAATGGTGGGCTTTGAGGACCGGGTCTTTGGGGAGTTGCTTTAGAGCAAGATCAACCTAAGCATGCAAGCAGGGACGAGGTTTGGTTCTCCTCTTGCGGCTTACTCGACATAGTAGTGGCCACAGGTGGGGCTGGGGTCTCAGAGTGAGTCTGCATGATTTTGTAAACTCCCGGACATCAAGGTCCACGCGAAACTAGTTCTCGTTCAAGCTTTTTCGCGGTTGCAATTCATGGTCGGAGGTGTCGACTTCTTAGGTTTGTTTGCCTCCGGGAGGTTGACTGAGGCTGAGTTTGGACTCTGGCGCTCTAAACCTCATGCGTTCTCTAAACCAAGAGACTCGTCAGACTCTGCGTTTGCGGAGCAACTGCAAGGAAGCTTTGGCGGCCCACAGGCTTTTGAAGAGCATCGCAACATAGCAGGCTGAATAATCAACAAACATATCCCTTCGCAGTCACTATGTAAATATAGCATCATATACGCCAACACCCTGTTTGATTATCGAAGCCGTCATAAATTCGTGAGGAGATCCCTGGGATGCAGTGTTTTGTCAGGTCCGAACACTTACGACGTCGATGACTGAGAAGGCGCCCCCTTTCGTTCTACTCCAAGAACACGGGAGTGCTTCTACTGAATCGATAGCAGAGTTTCTGTAAGCTCGTGGTTGTCGTTGCTGAGGAAAGGCTTCGACGGCGTTCCTGCAGAAAAGCTACTGGTAGCGACACTTCCAAGGCTGCCCTGTAATCTGCCTCTCCGGAGCTTTTCTCAGGCGGAGTTCGCCGAGCTGGAGCAAGTGAAACTGCAGGCCAGCGCCTGGGCTGCCGGGCTCAGGCTGAGAGCTGAAACTCAAAGTCCAGTCCAGGCTTTTGAAGGCTTTAGTGATCAGGCCCTCGGTTTAGAGCTCAAGTCTCAAGGGGCGCTGCGACTCTGGATGCCCGGAGACTGGAGTTCAAGAGGCTGTGATTAGCTGCTTAGCTTGCAGACATTTCACGGATCTGCGTCCTTGCCTGGCCTCAGCTTGTGACGTAAATCGTGTCTGCACATGCCTTTTACGTTCGGAATACTCAGTCTCATGAACAAAGCCTGTGATTCCACTTCATGTGTAGCGTGGCATTCGTCAATACTGTCAAGACATGACTCGCTTTGATGCACGAGCCACTGTAAGCCTTGAAACCTTGTCAAAAAGGGAAAACGCACAAGCTGTTGTATGCCTTACCTACGCTTCGGTCTCCGTTAAGACCCGACATGATGCGTCGGATGAGTTAACTAATAGCAGTACTGTAGGAACGAAGCAGTGTCTGGGATTTCGGCGAATCTGCAAAGGGGTATCCCGATGCTTGGCGACCCACCCGTGGTAAAACGGAAAAGTACGGGGTGGACCAAAGTTCAAGAGGGCTCAGATCTACCATCCATCATTCCCGTGCTTATCAAGGGTCTCTTGTAGCAACTACTTAGTAACTACTTCTCGCGACTTCCAATGGCACTACAACCCGCTAGGTGAATGCCCTGAATGGTTCGGCAGTCGCTTTGCTGCACGCTTTTGCGAGGGCTTCTTCGGTTCGTGCTTGGATTTGCTGCAGGCTTATTTTCGGCATGTTGATTGGGTTTCGCGTTCGAACTTAGGAGTTTCAGGAGACACACCTGTGGGTTAGCTGCCCTTTAAGAGATCCGGTTGAGGCCTGGAGTGGGCTTGCTTCTGGTCTTAGAGTTTTATGGTCTGAGGGTTGAGCCGTCCAACAGCTGAGCGACTTGGAGCCATGGCTCTAAGACTCTAAGCCAGCATGTAAACCTTCCAAGTTGTCCGAGCCGGCTGACTGAACTCTAAGCGCAGCCCTGGTTGAATCTTGGTCTGAAGCTCGGACAATTTTTGCGATAGCTCGAGCAAGAATCACGCAAGGCAGTAATGCCGGCGACAGTTGCACAAACGAGAGTCTTATCACATCGATGTCAGTAGTAAAATTCAAGACAACATGGCGATGCTCGCCCTGATATTCCAGGTCAGGTGCGACATATACCTCGATGTCCAATTGCACTAGCTCCAAACGTTCAGTCTGATTGTCTTTTCATGCAACCCCCATATGCCCGACAACTGAAGACGGCCGATATGTTGCAAGTCAGATGTGGCAAAACCTTATTCGCCCAGTGAGGCCCTATGCAACTCAACGGGCTATCCTTCGCTGCCGATTCCGAAGGGATGCCGACAGAGAGCAAATTCAGAGTCATCAGGCTTGTGCTGACTCATAAGAAAAGCCAATGTAGCGGCTTTCCAAGCCAGGAGCTCGGGACTTTGAGTCCCAAAATCCCAGGTCGACCCGAGCATGCAAACAGCGAAGCCGAGGCCGAAAGCAAAGAGTCGTCCACGAAGGAGCGCGGACCCGGAAGGGTTTGGCTTGGGGGACTTTGAGGAAGGAGCCAAAGAAGGCGGATAATGAAAGATGAGTTTAGTGGAGTTGAGGCTTTGGGGATTCATGGGGACACGGGCTTAAGGTTGGAGTGTTTGGGGTAACAGTGAATTCATACTCGGTGTGTATGTGTATGTGTGTGTGTGCGTGTGTTTGTGTTTTGGTTTTTCGTAGGCATGTTGCCTGCGAAACTGACCCCCGCAGGCTTGCGTTTCGATTGGTGCATGGCTTAAGGCTCAGCCCAGTTGTGCGGTGATATATGATTTAAACTGAATTTGTGAAATGCTGATCTGGTGTTCGGAGCACTCCGGCGCTTAGTGTAGAGTGCGAATTTGCGGTTCGTTCGGTGTGTGGAGTAGGTTCTAGTAAACTGTATGCACACAACGCGGGATGAAATTAGATGTTGTACTGTATTGCTTAAATGGCTCCGCAGCACCTGTTCCAAGCTCCGAAGCGAAACCCTAAACTGCAAGTTTCACTACGTCAGACCTCGAACCATATGCCTCGCCTGGATTGTCCGAGTGCGAGCGCCGAAACTGCAGTACTGGTGATTGGGCCTCGGATTTTTCAGCTCCTGAGTGCGCAGTCGTATCGAGAGACCTTTACTGGATTGTCCGAGTTGCGAGAGCATAAACTGTATTACATCATAAAGTCTTAAAGCCCGCTTAGTACAGCACTACTCATCACAAGAAGGAGCTTGGGAAGGAATCTCGGGCTGGAGAGAGGTGCAGAAAGAGCCACGTCATGTTTCCCTGCTACTCGTCGTTCAGAGGTTAGGGTTCATATAACCCTTAAAGGCATTTATTTGTAAGACATTACTAGAGCCCTAAACCCGAGGCGGAAAGAAATCCCAAACCTTGTAGAGTTGGCCCTGAAAAGCCTGAGACAGGAGCCTGAGGGTGTTGCCAACCCGAAGGGTTCAGACCCTGCGAATGCAGTCCCTGCATTGAGGCTTTGAGTGCTGTTAAGCCGATCAATGTTAGGCAGGTGGCAACAAAGAACAAAATCTGCAAATCCTGAGCCCGAACATCTTTCTAAAAATTCTATCCGAACTTTCTAACGCCTTAAGAACCTTCTTCGACCCCAAGTCTCGTAGGGGTTTTCGTGCCCCAGGAGTCCGAGGCTGTACAGGCCAAGTTCAGCGCAATGACGCGAGCTGTGGGCCGATGTGCCAGAGGCCGAAAGGCTGACGGTTGCATTATGTTCTAGGATTTCGGATTTAGGGTGTTGGAGATTCCCTGACGGTTTGTTGGATTTGCAGCAGGGCTTGGGAGGTTTTTTGATGTCATGGGAACGGGTTTGGCCTGTCGTATTTATGGCTGGACGCATCGCTCTTACTCTGTTTGGGCAGCCTGGGCTTTCTTGCATCAGCATGGCTAGACTGGAATGGGTGTGATCAAAAGCCCACAGCCGTTCGCGACGACTCCGGGTAGTTCAGACGTAGAAAGGCCGGATCACCAACACGGAAGAATCACGACGTATCAAGCAAGACCAATCAGACAGACGTGCGTTGTCAATCCTTAGCGGATGCCTCACTACAGAAAGCAGGGAGCCGCCGCGTCCCATCTGCGGCACACAAGTTGCCACAAGAGTCGTATCCTCCGACGAAGCATCCGTGCCCAAATCCAGACACAAAGGCACAAGAAGTTTGGACCATCTCCAGTCTCCAACGCAAACCCCGAACCTGGCAAATTGTAGTCCGGATACCTGTTGACCTCCTGGGAGCATGACGTACGACGGCGAAAGCTTACATTCCACAGTCCCTTAGAGCACCAAACCATCTACCCTATAGCTGCTACCATGCAAGCTTGGAAGCAACTCACCCAGGTCAGTGCCGAGGAACTTCAGCGGAGCGTGGAGGACGTTCTGTTGGGGTTTAGTTTAGCTTTCAAGCCGTGGTTGACTAACATACACAGCGAACATGGCCAGCAACATCACCATCACCATGGCAATAATATCAAAAACTGCAGTTCCAGTAAGTACCATCAGGATAAAGAGTTGCTGCACGGCCGGAGCGTCGTAGACGGGGTGGTGAAAAAGATCCCAGCAGGTAGCACTCATACGGATGGAGCTTCTCAGACTCAGGATGCAGGATTGGACGGACAGCTTTCCAACAAAACAGTTTGAATAGCCAGAGGTTCTCCAAGGTTTAGGGTTTATGTCTTGGGTGCTGTAGGTTTTCAAATTGAAAAATGCAACTTAAATCGTTCATGTGCCGGAGACCCGGAAACTACAAAGGTTCCGAGTTTGCAACACTTGTCGCTTTCCCAGCTAGTTTTGACTTCCAGATGCTTAGGACCCCTTGCTGCATACATGAAGTGTACCGGGACCCGGAACACGGCGCTTTTGGTCAGTGTAGTCCCGATACTCTTGAACCCTACATCCTGCATCCGAAAACCCCACACACATGAAAGTGCAAGTCGGGGGTTTACGGCAATTCGGCGTTGCTGGTCTCTCCGCTGCCCATGCCAGGGCACCAGGAGTCGGCATATTGTTCGGTCGCGTGCTCATTGATTGACACGGGCTTCCACATGATGATCGTATTTGCTAGCGCGAAGAAGCATGGCAGCGCAAACCGTAGCACGTTGTGCACGAGGATTTCAAAAAGCACTTATGATGATTACCAGGATGGTCCTGCTAGGTATGAGGGCGGCAGTACTGCGCCGAAATTTGCAATCTGGAAGCTGGCATCTGATTCTTGAGAAAGCAAGAAGGATGAGGAAATCCGGGTTTTGAGGCTTACGGGGCTTATGATGTTCCATGGTTCTTGTGGGGGCGTCCGGGTCCAGCGTTTGCTTAAACTGGAGGACTTGACTGCGGAGATTGACAAGAAAGCTGACAGCAGCAAGTGTCCGTGCTCAGTTGCTGCTCAGAGATCGGTCGGTCTGCTGTTACTTTGTATGGTCTGCTTGGATAGGCGCACATGCAGAGCAGACTACTTGTCTTTGCCATGTGACATCCGCTCATGAGCCGCAAACTATCTTGAAGCAGTTGGAGACAGCGGGATGTATGCGAAGGCGGTGGTTTCTGCTGGTCCAATGTTACGACTACATTCGCTGCTGTGCAAAAACGACCCACATTGAGGTGACCTAGGCGAGTCAGCGCAGATGGCAAAACAGCAGAGTTCGTAAACTGACCTAAGACAGGCTATGCTCAACAGCAAATCCTGGTGACTCCATGCAGGAGACGAATTTCTCCAAACTTCACAGACTTCTTCAATACTACAGAAGACTCCTTGTGTTATCAACTTATATAGAATTATAGAAGCGCCGCGTCGCGCCTGCCCAGGATAGATCTGCTGGTCTCTCAGGTGGAGATCCTCAGCGATGCTGAAATCTCAGAGTTAGAAGGCGTTTAGGGGTCAGGGGCTCTTGCCTCGGCTATTGTATGGGTACAATGAGGGCTCGATAAGGGTTCTAGAAAGCTTGTTTCCCCGACTCAAAAGCTTCAACCCCAAGCCGCAAGGCTTGCCCGAGTAGTGAGACAGGACATAAGTGCATTTAGCATCCCTAATCAGAGATCCTTCTGGAATCCAAACCCACAAATCCCTCAGCCCTAACCCTTGCCTTGCATCTCGGGCTTCGCTTGGGGTTCCATCTGCTCTTGCTCATCGTCGTGAAATCCTTTGCGTGAGGAGTTAGGTTTACGCGTTGTGGGGTATTTGGGTCACTGCTCTTTGTTTTCGCATGTGGTGTGCTTGCGTGATTGGTGCCCTGGCGTAGATGAATTTAGGGCGTAGGGTCCACGCTTGCGTTTCACGCTGAGCACCATGAGCCTCATCAGGCGAAGTCCGAACCAAGGGACTGGGGCAGCAGCCTTAAATAATTTCTGCACCTCTGAGGTCATAACTCCCAAGCTCAAGCGTGGTGCTGGTGGCAGGTCGGACCTGAGGGCTCGGAGATGTACTGTCGGGTTTCAGGGTAGGCTTAGGTAAGTTTGAAAGTCAACCACGAGCCTTGTCTCGGGCTGATAGGAGGTTTCTGTTGGGCGCGGGGTGGCTAGAAGCCTGAAGTCTGCAGTTGACCATTAGGACCTTGCAGAAAAGAAGGTTCGACCATGTTGCGGTGCACTTCCAGCCAGCACCAGGTCTTGCAAGTAAGGTCCTTACAGTAAGGTGCTTTTAGTGTTCCCTCGTTTGAGGCCGGGCACGGCGAAGAAGAAGGGCTTCGGAAAAGCCGAGACGACGGCGTGCCTTGTTGGAGAAGCAGAAGACGAAGAGTTAGACAGAGGCAGACAGGCTGACAGACACGACGGCCGCACCATGGACAGAGACACAGATGGTGGTGCAAACTTTGTATTCGTGTACAGCATCGGTGCGGTTTGTGGTTTTATGTTTATCCGTCTCTGGTTTCGGAGCAATCAAGCGAGCAAGCGAGACAGCCAGCAAACCAGCAGGACAGCCGGCCAGCAGGTTCCTGAAGACTCTGAAATCCTGGAGGTTGAATCCTGGAATCCCGAAGTCTTAAATGCCTTGATCTTCCATCATAGCAGTGAATCCCAATCAATCATCAAGAAGATGTTTCAGTGACTGGATGCGGGAAGAGTTCGTCTCGTGCGTGTGGATCTCTACTCCCAGGCCCCCGGAACATGCCAGCCGCGAGACGCAGTGACCAAGGCTGTTTCAGCGCCAGACGTTGAGGGTTGGGGGCACCAAACCGCAAACCCAAAACCATCCACCCCAAAACTCTTCAGGATTTTCTTTACATTTGTCGGTAGCATTGGTACGGAAGTTTGTCAGCTGGTCAGTGCTGTGTTAAGTAGTGGTACCTCTCCTTGCGACTGTTGGCGGTGAGCCAATTTGGACGTGAGCCTTTGGTTCCTCTGGTAAGATGTACAGAATGGGGTGAGGCAGAAGAGGGATGGCTCCAGCGCGGTTAAGAAGGCGCTTGAGCTGACTTGTGTCTTTATTCCTGAACAGATGCACAAGACTGAGACAAAGTCGTCTCCTGGGGGTTTAGGTGTAGGCCTGTATGGGCTTTGTTATGAGACGCAATCCGCGGATCTTCCTAAGTTTTATAACATGGCTAAGTTGATTTTGCGCTACCATGAACGGCTGAACCTCCAACACCGGAAAATGTGAGCTTGGAAGAGGGCGCATGCATCGAGGAATTCGTCGTTGTTGGGCCTTCGACCGAGCGGAGCACTCATCTAGCATATTGAAACTGGGCAAGTGTTGCAGCTTTCAAGAAGAACCTTTGGCATTAGTGGCAGAGGGGTTCGAAATAGAGTCTAGAGGCAGCCAGCTAGGGAAGTATATCTGCAGCAGACCTGAGAAGTTTCGAGTTCTATGGGCTCTTGGTAGCTGAAGTGTTAGCGTACACCTGGATTGTAAACTCTGTAGGGCAGGGCGATTTCGGCATATTGAGGCACCGGGGAGATTCTGGGATCGGGGTTGCCCTGTAATCATTGCTTTCGAATGCGATGGAACCGGAAGCTTGAGCCGAAGCCCTTGGCGACATGTATGGAGTTTCTGATCATGGCGGATGGCTTCTGCGGCAGTCTTAGCGCACAAGCCCGCCAGATCCCGGTGAGAACAGATGTCTTGTGCTGAATGCAGGGCATCGGTTTGTTGTAGGAATTTCTGCTGATGGGGCTCAGGATGTTAACGGTGTTACTGTTCGTGGTCAACTGCTCGGAGAGGGCCTTCCGTCCTTACGCCAGCGCCGTCCATGGAGGTTAAGACAGCCTCTTAGAGAGTCTCATGTGGGGTTGTTCTGAACTCAGGCGTAAAATCCTTAAACCCGACAATGCTCTGAAGCTAGCGAGGCATGGCTAAGCCCTAGGCCCTAAACACTGGGAAGTTAAGATTGGAACGACAACTGCATCAACACCCTGGTTGGGAACACTCCCTGCGTAACTGTTGCTTCTGAAAGTAGAAGCAGCCCATGGGTCCGTTGGGGACGGCAGATTCTATCAGACCAAGAGCCCTGGCCCAAACTCCTGCAGCAAGGCCCTAAACTTTGCAACCGCTTGCAGCTTGAACCTTAAAGGCCCTGTCCCTACACTCGGGCCCTTGAAGTGGACCTGTTCTGAGCCAATGGCCAGCTGGCGCGCGAAGAAAATCATACTGGCAGTTCTAAAGAATGCAGCATGAACAATGCAAAGTTACATCAATGACAATGGTCACAACGCCGTCTTGATTACATCCGAATTCTGCAGGGCTTGTTCTCATTATCATCACCACACAACAGGAGTGGCAATATGGCGATAAGAAGAGCAAGGTTGCATGTTCTGTAATGAGAACAGCGAAGCCGGAGAGATAGAGGAAGAGCGAGAAGGAGAGATGGCAACAGCAAGAATCATCCTGATCACTCGTACTGGCAAGAGCAAGGCCAACAACACTGTTAATGCTGATTGTCACCACAGTAAGAACACTAAACATACTCATACGCTGATACTGACCCTGACAACGATAACAGGAGCGAGACTGATAATGTTAGTTCGAACAGCGGACACACAATACGGAGAAGGACGACAATGATAGCATTGCCAATGTGTTTGGAATTGCAACGAGACCTGAGGTGGCTTTGGGGGTTCAGGACATAATACCAGCAAAACAAGAAGAGCTCTTGAATCTTGAACCCGGGACCTGGCAAGCCTTCCAAGGCAACGAAAGCAACTCCGAAGTCCATCGAGTGCTGTAACCCCGTTGGTGTTCTGATCAGTGTTGCAGCTCTTGTGGCTGACGGCGGGGGTTTGCGGGGTGTCGAAATTATGGGATTGCTTGCATGAGATTTGGAACAGGCCCTGGTTCGAAGGACTTCCTCCTGATTCTACGATGATTTTCCGAGGCCTACTAATTTCGACATATCTTTCGAGGCTCAGGGTCACATGTGCCTGTTGCGCACGAGGATGGCTTTGGAACAAGACCTTCAATCTCCAAAAGAGTGCCAGTACGACAGTAGGACTTAGGAAGCTAAAATCTTTAGCTTCGAAGGCCGCCCAACTGCTGATGAATCAAGACCTTCTTGCACACAGTCGAACTTTTTCTGCAGCCATGAACCTGCAAGCAAGCTTGACTGGAAGTGCCGGCGGTGAAGATGGAGCTGCCAGGCTGCTGCGGGTGTGCCGCACTTTGCCCTGAAACATCCTACAAGGTCCTAACCTCGTTGTGCTCTCCCAGTCGCTCAGGCAGAGCATCAGGTTGCAGAGCTCTCATAACTGCGATGCCAGGACCAACTGGAGCCCGGTCACTTTTGCCACTTGGACATGGAGACAGGGATGGACTTGGAGTGACTTGGGTTTGGAGATCTACCGGCATAGGACGCCGCGGAACCCCTAATAAGCATAATGATAAGCAGCTCCGACAGCCCGCTTTCGACCACACCACCGTCTACCATGAGGAATATCGGAGCAACACTCGCTTCCTGTCGTTTGGCTGCATCTCGCGCATGTGTTGTGAATCTATGAGCGACAAAGCAGGGTTACGGCAGGGTTAGGCCAAGAGAAAAGGAGGGGGTTCGTTCTTGCAATCATGGCCTGGCGCCTACTTCAGGCCGGGGAAGTGGCAGGGCTTTCAGCAGTGCTTAGCGTCCCAAAGCTGTCCTGAAGCTAGCATCAGGCGGCACTTTATGCCGTCTGCAATAGTATATGTTCAGCTCTTCCACTGGCACGTAGTCCCGTAGACTTGGTGCCATTGTCGCCATTTGCTTCCATGCCAGGGATTTGGCTCAATGTATGTTGTATAGATCGGCCGAAGATGAAAATCTTCGGGGTGCCGGGCATGCACCCCTCGCGTCACACATGCGGATTCGAATCTTCGCCGAGCGAGTCGACAGGGTCGCAAACCACAGATTGCCCAGCGGATACCTGGAGCATCGAAACGTGCTCTCCAGCTTACAGCCATGACGCCGCCAATTGGAGTCATCCCAGCCGCTCGGAGCCAGTTCCTCCTCCCGGCTGGGATCTCGTGGGTGATGCAGGCCCAGCATTCCAGCAAGGATCAGGCATGGGCAGACAGCCAAACCGCACGTGCGTCGTATCAGGCGCTGCTGCGATAGCATGTACAGATGTTACGACGGGTACGAACGATGTTTTTGCTGGCTTTGCTGGCAAGGGCTTGGCTGCGGAAGTGCATGTCTTCGGTGCCTCGGCTGCGCAGCAGATGCCGGCGCCAGCGTCATTTGGAACAAGCCATGATGATGTGTCACTGCAGAAGCGGATCAACAAGGACCGGGGTTCAGGCATCCTGCTAGGTCCTAGTAAACCAGATGCCCGAGCCCTTGCAGGACCTCACGACGGCCGCCAAGTCTGAGGACGAAGATCCCGTCTCTGAGGCCTCGTGAGTTGACGACTGCCGCTCTCTCGCTGTGCTCGTGACTCCGCACCGGCAGGTACTTCGAGTCGCCGCAGTTCATCTTCACCATCTGAACAGTGTCAACCTATCGACTGCGGTCCACCGCCTGGCTCGGGCATGCGAAGGCTCCAAAGCAAAAGCAAATCGTGTCAAGACGGAGCCTAGGCACTGAGACAGGCAACAGTTCAAGCACTTCCTTGTGTAATTTCATATTTGCTGTCCAGTCAACACCCACGCCGAGGATCCGACTTTCCTTCTCATGCTCGAGGCGACGGTGTTTCGTGCGTGAGCAATGCTTCCGATTCCCCAAAAAATCGGCGTTGCAGGTGGCCGAGCACAAGGCAGAGTCAGAGTGCTGCTTGTGCGCTTTCTTGCACTGTGTGTGTGTTGCGGCTGTTGCGTGTTTCAGACGGGACGGTGGAAGGTATTCCGTGCCAAGCAGAAGCATGTCCATAAGATGCTGCAGATCTGTTCGTTACGGGAAGAAAGATTCGTGTTGCCACAGAAGGCAGACCAGCCCATGCCCAGCCAAGTGCCAGACGAGCTTGCAGGTCGCCGCAGCATTCGAATCTATCGAGAAAGACAAGCGACGGACAGTTGACTTGGTGCATCCAGGAACGAGCGCATGCCCCAAAGCATCACAGATCTGAATACGCCGCATTGCAAGGTAGTTGCCGCACCGCATGTGGAGTTTGCGTCAGCTAAGTCTCGCTCATGTCCAGGCCCAGCTGGAGTTACATGGCCAAGCGGACAGCATGCCTAGCAATTGCTGCACGATCGTCACCTGGTCTTGCGCTGTGCTCCGCTTCTTCCGGCCGAGCCTCTTCACAGTCCTGGCCAGAGTGGCTGCAAGAGATCTCCAGGCTCAGCGCGAAAAGACTGCACAGAGAGCACCTTGCACTGCCCTACAGCTTGCGTAGCTTGCCCCGACCCGGGCAGAGGAGTGCCAGTGCTATGAACTCACGAACCTCTTGTGGAGCTTCGCGGAGCTTTGCAAACGACAGCCAACGATGGCTGAAGACATGGGCGAAACCATCCAGGTCGGGGCTGGGCGCTGCAGGGAAATGGAGACCTCGTTTTCAGAACTGATTTTACCAACCATGCAGGAGTTAGTGCAGGCAACCGCGAGCTCCTTCCTTCATCGCAGGCCGAAGGCACACTCTCAGCCATCGCTTTCCTCACGGAAAAGCAGAAGCCTCTAGTTCCTTTTGACGTACAGGCCTGGACGATCAAAGTCCTAGTCTCCGCAGTGGTGTCGCTGACGTACATTCCATGCAAGGAGTGGGGCATCTGTAACGCTTTTCAGCAGAAATGTGGATATCTACTGCACCTTTAGAGCACTTTTCAGCGCGAGGACTTCTGTGCCAAGTGGTTCATAATCAGCCTCGTGCAGGCACGCGCTTGTGCTTTCTAGACCCTTGACCTTTTCTGATTCCCCAAACAGTGTGTGCTCACACCGTGGGTGGGGGTTCTTGCGTTCAAAGTAAAGAGAATTAGTGACTGACATGGCCATGTCGGATCCCCACGGCCTACTATTTACACGGTATGCTCGCGCCGCGCGTCTCCAGCTGTGGTGCGGTGCATAGTTTTTCCTATTATTTACACTATTTACAGATTACACAGGATTCGCCTGCAGCACGCGCCCGGGACCGGGATGCATTGTAAATAATATGATATGGGCTACTTTCTGCTCTGGGGAAACCTGTGAGGGATGCCATTTAGGGTTTATGTTGCTCTGGATGATGGAGGAAGCATAAGTCGGCTGCTCCCGAAACGCGCCAGTATGCGCCAGGACATTGGGGAGTGCACTTTCGCATTGCTGCTCGAGCCGCCAGTACTTCCAAGTCTTGGACATTTAAAAGCGATTCCGCCGTGCTCCGCAATGTTTCTGCATCCCACCAGAATTTCAAGAAAGGCATTCGGGGCGTGGTGCTTGATGGTCTCTTGGTGTTCTCTGGTGGTCCCCCCCGGTGGTCTCTTGGTGGTCTTTTGGTGTCTCCTGGTGATCTCTTGGTGGCCTGTTGGTGGTCTCCTTGTGTCCTCAACGTGGTTGCAGTGCTTGTCGTGGGTGGCCCTGGTGTTCTCTGGATGGTCTCCCGGTGGTCTCTTGGTGGTCTCCTCGTGGTTGTCTTCTGGTGGTCTGTCGTGGTCTGCTGGTCGTTGCTGGTGGTCTGCCCCGAAGGCTGCTGGAGCTCAGACCCTCCAAACTTTTCGAGTGCAGATGCACGCAGAGTGCTCCTGCAGCGCACTGATCCAAACTGGTGTGTTCGAGTACATCAGTAGTACTTGGACTGCTTCCTGCAGGCTCCTGAGCCCTGAGGCCTCCAAATTGGTGTTTACGAATGCACCTGGAGACAGATGTCGTGCGCAGAATGTTTCCAAAAAGCGGCGAAAATGCTGGAAAAACACAGATGGCAACGAGTTGCGACTTGTATTTTCAAGGCATAGCGAACAAACATGAACCAAAGGCCCCGCGGTCCTGACTTCCTGCCCCTGTAGTGACGTGCTTCTGGGACCACGAAGGAGCTGGCCGAACGAAGCGAAGAGGCGCAGGACACCAACCTGGTGCCAGTGGTGGTGGCCTTCGACACATTGCGCACCAGGCACTTGCAGGCGTCTGGGCCGGGCGGGGTGCAGTGTGTGGACACTCCAGCTCTGCTGTCCTCTTCCGCCTTGATCAAGATACAACGCTTTTCTAATTCTGGGTAGGCTTTGGGATTCCATCAGTCAAGCTGTTCTCGCCACTGTACGCTGGCGAGCAAGTCTAAGGGCACAGAAGACCCACTCCCACTCCTTGATGCATGGCGGAGGCTTTGTCGACGTGTCTTCAAATTACGGAGAACCCTTGCGCTTTGCAGGTCTTTCGGGACATCTGCAATGCCATGAGCAGACGGCATCCTGATTTTGTCACGCGATACATGTATGGCGGTGCCCGTCAAAACGGAAATGCTAAGCAGCATACGAAGCGGCCGAAGGCCCAAGGTTGAGTGCATTTTACCGTGTGAGAGAGAGAGAGAGAGCGCCTGAGGGTCGAGACTCGACCCCCATGCCCAGCAGAAAGAAAGAAAAGAGAGAGAGAGAGAGAGTGGTTGAGTATGTAAATCAGGAGCTGGGCTTGGCCATGGCTCCACGTAGAGAGTGGTAGCTTGCTAGACTTTTGCACCCGAATGTTCTGCCGCCCAACCACCTGCCGTGGCCATTGCCTTGTCCATGGGCTCGATCCAATCCGCTGCAAGGCGCGCAATTGGAGGCGATCTGCGCTCATAGGATTTTTTACTCCGGAGCATTTCATATGGACAGTAGCCATTGGTACAAGCTGCTTAAAACTAGTTGACACGCAGCAAGACCATTGCTGCAAGTGCGGTTCCCGATGAGACGTGTGCAGAGCAGGGGAGCAAAGCTTCTCCAATGCACTCGTTGACAGCTGGCGCCCTCAAGAGCTGTTGACGTTCCATCTCAAGTCTGGCAGCTTCAGATACGACGAGTTTCGGTCTTCGCAGCATGAGGATGCTGGGGTCTGCAGGTTTTCGTCCATATTTCCCACCAAACTCCGGATGTCTTCTGTCCATTCTACGGTCGCTACGGTCCACACCATGGTCTGGATCGAAATTCGCAAATCCAGCCACTTGGTCACCCAACAGCCAGGATTTTCGGCTGTGCAGACAGCTTGCAGCATTTGACTGGATCCTAATGTAATGTAACATACTCAAAATGGAGAGTGAGAAGCAGGTCAAGTGGCTTCCCCGAACTATGCAAATGCCGTGCGGCCTTCAAAAACTGTGATATGACTTGACTGACAACACAGTGACCAATAACAAACTTGCGCGGCACTGGACACTCCGTTCCATGGTCTGCCAAGCTGTCGATTAACAAGCTGCAGCTAATGCTGGCAGGAATCGGAAAATGTTGTCACTGCGTCCAATCGTTGCACCTGACGGGATGATGTCGTATGTTTCCAAGCACAGACTGCGAGGTGCGCATGCCTATGGTCTACATGTGCTGGCACCCGCGCTGCTGACGTGCTGCCCAAGCCTTTGCAGGATCGAGTCCGGATGCCTGTCCGCACCATGCATCTTCAGGTGAATGATGAAATCGCCAACATGACTCTCGTGCCCAACCAATCAGGACGACACCAGCTGCACCAGCGAAGCTAGCCAAGTGAGTTATCCGGATCGCTAAAGACACAACGATTCCCTGAGCTCTCCAGGCGAGCTAAGAAGCGAGGACATGTACAGAGCTTTCAGCGGCCTGTCGTTTCTGCAAGTCTCTGCAAGCATGGGCATCTTCGTACACGCGTCTCTTCTCCCGTCCAGTTGTTTGGCTTCCATCCCGGCGGCACGTCCATTGTTTTGACAGCACGTCCGGTATTCTCTGAAACTTCAAATATCTGACCTGGCAATACTCGTACTTAGCACAATTGTAAACGCCGGTCGCAGGTGAAGAGTAATCTCGGCAGGCGGCTGCATGGGGCACAAAACAGGAAGGGAGCAGGATCATGAAGGATGGACAGCGGGAGCGGGCTGGGCGAGGCCGCCGCGGAGGAGATGTAATCCGAAATCGATAATCAAAAGATGTGCGCAGAAGGAGCCTTCAGCAATGCTGAAGGCTTTCATTCGCAGCTAAAGCAGTGCCAAAACCAAAGCTGAACGGCTGACTCCTGACGCCGAGTGCATAGTGTGTGCATGTATAATATATATATATATATATATATATGTATCGCACATAACCCTCACTTTTCGATCCGGGCCCTTCTGGCAATTGCTGAGGAAGTATTCGTCCTGAGCACCTTTGAAATGTCAAGCAAGACAACTCGCTGAGTGCCACTTGGATTACCAGGTCGGGGTGCTGGGGTAGTCTCATTGGTTCTATGTAAGGGATAGGCTTTGTTCCCCTGCACTGTTCTGCCAGCTCAATGGCTGCGTTGCTCGTGTTCGGTACCGTCACTGCTGCTGCTGCTGCTGCTAGTGCTGCCGTCGTTGCTGTCATCGCTCGCACGGCTCTAGCAGCTCGTTCTACTCTTGCTCGTCTGAGCTTCTGCGCTGCTTGTCATGGTAAGGAAGGTCAAGTCTGTTTATGTCCATGGCCTCACTTTCACGCTCTGGATCCAGCAATTCCGATGCAACCCCCGTAGATGTGTCGTGCTCCAGCTTCGGTCTGCTACGGAAAAACTTGCAAAACAAGTGTCTCATTCCCGATGCGAGAAGAAGATGTTCCCAGCCTTCGGGCTTCTAAGGAAGTTGTGGCAGCCAGGCTTGGTTGAGCAATCCATGCGCTGGCGCTTTGGTGCTTCAGGGACCTTCCGCTTTCTGACCGGTGAGGCTTCGGTCTTCGGTCGTGATCTCGAACGGCTGTGCGGCGCGCCTCGGATTGATCGCAACAGCAACACTGTCGTCCATCGTCCAGACCTTGTAGACTGGGACAAATTTGAAGGTCGCAAGCAAACTTTCCGCGCTTGACTATTGACTAGCGTTAGCAAACTGTTGGAGTCCTCGCATGCTCAGCTCTGCTCCAAGCTGAAACTAGTATCATATCTCATAGCCCGAACGTGCTGTAGACCTAGATTCATGTCCTTGTCTCTCCTGCATTCTGCATCCTAAACGCTGCACCTCAAGCCCTAGACCCTGGACTCCACAGCTCCCCCCAGTCACAAGAGCAAGTCTCAAGCTGGATTCAATTTTCAGTGCTAAGCATTGGGATTTGTACGTACGAGGATCTGGGCTGTCGTGGTTTAGCTGCTGTAGCGCCCGCAGCTCAACAACAATCCCCCTTCGCTTTTCTTCGGTAGAGCTTTATTTGCTGGCTTTTCGGGTGTAAAGCAAGTGCTCCAGCAGTTTATCCGCAATGTTTGGGGCTTTCAGACGCCCGTAGCCACCTCCGCACGTGGCTTCAGTGGTGTCATGGAGGTGGAGGACCTATTCTGGAGTTCGTTGTTTACAGTGTTTGGGCCATGCCGATTGAGCTCAAGGTGTTGAAGGGGTCTCTCACAGGGGATTGTGAAGTCTGGGTGCAATGTGGTTTAAGTGCAGAAGCCAGCTGGCCCTGAAGTTCCTCAGCCCTGTAAACCCACAGGGCATGCAAGCCGTGGTAGCCCTAGCTGCTCCGTGAGAAGGATCCGAGCACTGAAAGAAGTGCCTTGGTTGACTTGCCTCCAGCCGACCGCGAGGCGTCAGCAAACTTTTAGTCGAGGGTGTTTGGAGGCTGCGTGGGGCCAATCCTCAAACGAATTTGTCCCATCGGCCTCGTCAAGCCCGTCGTTGAACCATCAGCTTTGATTTGTCCGGAATTAGCGTGGTGATTCAAAATCTTTCTGTGGAATCTGGGCAAGTCCCTAGGATGCTCGTTCTCGAGGCCTGGGAAAAAAGTGCCGCCGCCCGAGGCCCTTGAATGTACGCCGTTTAAACCCACAGTTGGAACAGGACATCTGAACGAGGAAACATGTGTAACCGCTACTCAAATCAGGTAAAGGGAAAATCAGAGATTAGACAGTTGGGTTTGAACGCTCAACGCTGCCTGCTTAACCGGACGGCTGGGACAGAAGTTCCAAGGGATCCGTGATGGATTACGACTTGGCAAGAATACGGCCAGTAGTTTGAAGCTCTAACTGTTCTGGAGTTTCGGATGAAAGATCTACGAGTTCGGACTCTGGGTCTTTAGGGTCCAGGTTTCGAGTTGAGGGCTGTTCGCGGCATGGAGTTCGGACCACTTCCTGCCTCCTCGTATGTACCGGCACAGGCCTAGACGTAAAAGCCGATAATCTACAAAAGCGAGTTGTCTGGAGACTTCCGGTGCATTCGTCCTGCAAACCATCAACACGGCAAGAAAACAGAACCCGAATGCTGAGACCCCAAAGAGAGAGCTTACACCCTGAGGAGGTGCCGAAGCGCTATCTCCTCTCTTCGCAATGGGCGCGACGCGCGGCCAGTGCTTCTGCGCTGGTTTTGATCGCCCTGGTGGTGCTGCCCTGGCCCGGCGGGTAAAGAGGGTAGGGCGTTAGAGAGTCCTTCGCTAGGGCCTTTCGAAGCTGAAGATAGCACTTGCAGACAGAACCTCGCTCCAAGACCTGCACGCAGCTGTCATCCACCATGGAATGATTACAAGGTAAATTTCAACGCGTATGGAAGAGGGTGTGGGGTTTGTGTACGCTTGGCCCTGCTTCCCTGGGCATATAATTGCGCAAGGCAGCACTTCGTGTTTTGGTTGGCTGCTCGGTGCAGGTCGTCGCACCCTTCTCTTGGGTCTGGCGGGGCTGCTCGATACTGCGGGCTAAGGGGTAGATGTCATAGGACTGTCGTCGGGCTTCAATCTAAGTACTTGTAGGGCTTGGCTGGCCTGCAGCAAGGAACACAACTCAGCAAAGATCACACACTGAATGCCTTGAAGCAGCACGATTCCCGAATGATTGGATGCCATATCCGTTTTGGAATGCAGGGCCTGCGCGATTGACAGAGGGTCTCTCCGCTTTGTGGAAGGCCGGGTGAGCTGCAGTAAAGACCTTTGAACCTTTGAACTCGCGGGACTCAGGATTTAGGTAGGGGACACGGGTTTCGCAAGTCGTAAGGCCGGCTGTCCGACGGGGGCTGGTTGCAAATGACCCCCTACCTCCAAAGTGTACACCAGTATTACAAGGGAGAGCGAGGATGCGTTTCGGGCTTGAACGTTCGAAGTTGGAATTCTCGCCCTTCGCAATGAGGCCGAGCATTGGCACGCTGTCTAGGGTCCTTTCAGTGAGCAAGAAGACAAACAGCACGGAAACTAGCCGACAGTCTACATGCCACCCATCAACGTCTTATGTCCTCTCTTGTGGGTGTATGATTCAGGAAAGCACGGTCTCGTGTCAGAGCATGTAAACATCACCTCAAGAGCTTCATCTTCTGGATTCAGGGTAAGGGGGCTCAGCCGCTCAGCGTCAACAACGCATCCACACCCTGTGAAATCAAGAAGACCTTCGCCGCCCCTCATCTGATTGATCCCGACTTGCAGCAGTGGCTGCTATTCTACGGGTTGTAGGGCAAGCCAATCAGATCGAAACCCGCTTCCAACAAGTTCGGTGTCGCAGCCCGCCATCGCTTCTCTATCTCTCTCTCTCCCTCCCTCTCTCTTGTTCTTGCCGTGTTACTGCAAATAAGGAGCACAGCCCGGTCCCTGTAGAGCCCCCGAACACTCGCAAATCCCACGGGTTCACTCGAGCGCCACGGGCCCCAACTTGTGACCAGGCGTGGGCCCAAGGGCGTGGCACGCACTCCGCAGCGAGTTGACCGCGTCGAAGGCATCGAAACAGGGTAACGCTACTGTACTACTGCTTCTTTAAGTTAAGTTGAAGAGCTGTGGGGGCCGCACCCAATCCTTCTCTTCATAAAGAGGCCAAGTTCGAAAACAAAAAAAGAGATGCGCAGCTGGCTCGGGGCTTCGCAAAGGCTTCTGATGGACCGCGAGACTACAAGCAAGCGCTAGCCGCCAATCTCTACCTGCGTGTAAACGATTGGCTTAGCATAGGCTTCCTGAAGTTTTTAAAACTGGGTCTAGTTTACTGAGTGGAGACAGATGCCCTACAGCTTGGCACGAACTAGGAGCGACTCTTCACCAGTCGTCCCAAGTCCCTGACCTCTGTAAGACCCTGGACGAAGATTTGCATGCACTCACCACCTTGAACAAGCGATAACAGCGAACAAATCGAAGGAGCTTCAGACAGTGGGCCTTGCCCACATCAGCCGTGCCGTGGGCAAGCTGCAAGTATAGTTTCTGGGGTGACGGCATGAGATTACGTGTTTGCCGGAGGCTTTTGGTTCTACGAACTGATGGAGCTCGGGAGTCTGGATTCGAGCATTCCGCACTTATTGTTGAGGGTTCCTCGCTGCCATGGACTCGCGCAGTGTCTGTTTCGATTACTGGCAGAGGGCTTGGCGAGCGATGGCATCGAAGGTTGTTTTGATCTCTCGGTGGTGGCCTCTTTTTTGGGAAGTGTTGGTAATCCTTGGTGTTTCTGCAAAAGAAGAAAGCAGCACTGATCCCTGAATGAGCACAACCCCACCGAAGCATCTGGGAGCACTCAAACATCAACCTTTCATCCATCCAACAACTCCGATTGAATGTTCGCTGTTCGTACATCTAAGGCTGGCGATGTCCTTTGCGTGATCGACGTCGCCCAGGCCCGGCCGACTGAGGGCCTGAGCTTGGAGTTTAGTTATTTGATCTGTAAAGTCACCCCTACACAGGTACTGGGCTCCAACATGTTCGTGCGGCGCCGCGTCTTCCGAAAAGTGCAATCAATGAAGCCAAAATTCCAACATATTGGCTGATTTTGGTTGGAACCCCGGCAGTAAATGGCGGAAACATTCCCGCAAATTCCCGCCAGAACATGGGGGGAGAAAGCATTTTGGCCGTGGTCTCCCGCTGTTTGTTTTGCTTGTCTCCTGGTGGCTGGTCGTAACCTGAGGTTACCTGATGGTCGTAGTTTTCGCCGTCGTCATGTTCTTCGTGCGAGTCTATCACAGTTCAGAGATCTACGCTGGCACAATTCCTCGGTCCCACCAAGCCTAAACTGCGTAGGCCTCTATGACTGGTCTCTCCTGGGATGCTTGCGCGCACATGCTACTTAAGTGTGATTGTGTGCAGCCTCTGCTCGCACCTCTTGCTGCACACAAAGTTTCCCGCCCTCCCACCCCTTCTTCAGTGTCTCTATGTGGCCCCTGGAGCGGGCGGTGCTTCGTGAGTGCCCCTGGCGCGGGCCGTGCGGGGCTTGTGCCGGGTGTAGCCCCATGTGGCTTTTATAGGCCTCGAAAGGGGGATGAGCCAGCAGCAGGATTCCCTGCCGCCTGGCGGAGTGTGCATTGCGACCATTGAAAAGGTCACATTAACATAATGTGTGTTTTAGGGATGCTGGAACGGCGCGGCGCGTTGGATCTTCGAGTTCTCTTGAGGCATGAAGCTTTTGTTTGAGAGGCTCGCGAGAGAGAGAGAGAGAGAGTCTTGAAATTAGTGGTCTCTTCTAAGGGCTCCTTGTACTAACGCACATTAAGGCTAAGGATCTTATTACAAGAGGGGTTTCCCGCGTTCTGAAACTCAACCCTCAGGCAACGGGATGGGTCTTGACGACGGGTTCCTTCATCAAGTTTGTCACCATCGTTTGCGACTATGACCGGATTCGGCGCGTGAACAAACGGGAGGCGGGAACCGCTTCAGGGCAAATATGTATGTATACTCTGTACATACATATACTACCGGATTTGACTCGTTGGGTCGGCGGCACTGGGCAACGAAACTAAGCTCTCCGGGCTGGCTCCTGCAATATGAGCTGTGCACTTATGGGTAGGGTCTTGCGTATCAGGTACTCGTACAATTTTAAGAGGGTGCTTCTAAAAGCATCCGCTTAAGTATGCAAGAACAGCCTTTCAGAGAACGCAGCCTTTCCAAGCCAAGGCTGGAGAACAGGGAACGCTATGGACACTGTTTGACTTGTTCGAAGGGGCTTCTAATGGCCATTCTTTGTTGCTTACTTGCGGCCCTGCTCACAAATCGTAGGCAGGAGCAGAAGCACAAGATGATGCACCCAGAAAAGCGTTGAATCGATTCTCCGTGTCGTCATATTGCTAATGGCTTGAGCGCAATCCTGACTTCGAACCCAGGGTACTTTGACAGCAAGTAGTGAGGCTCCAGATTCAGATGTGATTGGGGCATACGCTCAAAGGCCATTTCGGGACAAGTCAGCGAAGCGCGTCTCGGCTTAGGGCCTATTGCCATTGAACGCCTGCACCCCAAGTAACATGCAAGGCCTGAACCCTCAAAAGGCATGTTCTCTCAGCCGCTCCTTGTTTTGATTGTACTTGTATTTTGTACTATCGTCTTACCCTGTTGCATGGCTCAAGCAAAAAGTGCAGTGCTATTCGGGCGTTTCTGCACGATCTATAGGTTATCAGCCGTAGCCTAG
>BGNK01006164.1:0-28890 GCA_003297005.1 Symbiodinium sp. clade A Y106
GTGAAACCTGCGGTCAGGAGCTGTACATGTTCATCTTGAAGCTGAGCAACCTACCGTTGCTCCTTTCCGAGGCTCTAGGGTCCGGGAGGGTAGGGCTTGTGGACGCTGCCGGGCAGCGCGTGGACCTCGAGTGCTGAGGGCGGAAAAGGAGTGCCGGGCATTCCTTTGCTGATCTTAGTCAGCTCATCATTGCATTCCCAACCCCGTTTGGGAAAACCTTTAGAAGCTGCACCGTCCCAGCCACTCACTTCTTTCAATCTTTTGATCTGCTGGCAGGGCCATCAGCTACCAGGGTGAGACTTTACCAGTCTCACAACTCTAAAGCCTAGTCTTCCAAACCCGCTCCCCTTGCCATGATGTGGGGATCTATAGTAGATAAAAGGGCTCCCTTAGCATGGTAAGCCAAATTAAGTTCCTCAGCATTAAGCTCCTTAACAAGGACCCTCAACACTGAGGAGTCTCCCCTTTCTCGGCTGCCCTGTGAGAACTCTGAGCGCTCTGCGCACGGCGCATCAGCAACTCGACGAGGAAGCTCCTGGGCACTCGGGTTTGGGGCTTTCAGGCTTTAGGGTTTAGGGTTTAGGGTTTGGGGCTTTCAGGCTTTGGGGCTTTGGGGCTTCGAAGCTCAAGGGTTTTAGGGCGTTAAGGTTTTAGGGTTTAAGGTTTATGGTTCAGGGGGTGGCAATTGGGGCGCTACAAATAAACCAAACCCTAAACGGCTCCCACCCAACCATCCTTGAAAGGAGCCACCAAGGCTCTACAAAACCACAGACAATACCAGATTCGGTGCCTGTCCCCATTTCGCTTGTTCCAGCATTCCCAAACCCTAAACCCTAAAACCCTAAACCCTAAACCCTGAACCCCAAACCCTAAACTCTTGGGCCCGGTTTTACACCCTACTCCCCAAGACCTCTCCTGAGCTTCTCTGGCTCGGCCGTGGACATCAAGTCCTCTTGCCTCCCAACTTGGAGGTTCAGGGGACTTAGTAAGTAGGGCTATAAGCACCTTAATCGGAGCTATACGCAAATATAGCAAAAAGTTACCTACTAAGCAACAGTTGTTCGCGTTCAGGGTCCAGCTGTTTGGGTGGTTCAAGGGTCTAGGGTTTGGGGTTTAGGGTCCCGGTTTAGGGTCTAGTTCTTGAGCGTGCTTTTGGAAGCTACACTGAACATTCCCGGTCTGGGCCGTCAGCTCTGGTTTTGCCACCCCGCGCGGCAACGCCGTAATGGCTTTGACGTTAGGGATTCGGGTTTAGATACATGCTTCGCAATTAACATCCGAAAGGATCGGCACTGTGGCAGGATCACGATTTCGGGAGGCGACAATGCACGGGACTGTTGCGGGAAGGACGACGAGCACCATTGCGAGCTTTGGATAGTTCCAAAACCGTAGAATCTCGAGATCAGGCCAAGGAGCCCGCATGCGCCTCATAGCGTGGCCCTGCTAGGACTTTGGCGACTTGGATAAATTTGAAGACCGCAGCGAACACCGGACCGTGGCGGAGCGCGATTTCCGGAGGGTGCTGATCAAGTTCGCGCAAAAGCATTGAATTTTTGCAATGAACTCGGCAACCGCGGCCACCCCGGGACGAGCTAGTTCAAAATGTCCACCATGGCACTGCGGAACCGCCGGATTCGCCTGCCGCGAACGCCCCGCAGTCTCGGCGCCCCAAAGCATGGCTAGCGGCCCCAAGCACAACTCCTTGAAGTTCTTCAAAAGTAAGCCGACACATGTCAAAAGCGCCGGGAGTCGAGCCTCCCTGTCCTGCTGTCCTCCGCATTGAAGGATGGCAGCTGGTTGGCAGAGGGGCGCCGAGACCTGAGAGCTTAGCTCTTTGGGGCTTAGGCTTAGGATCGGTCGCGCTGTGGGGGTCTGGGGTCTGAGGTTTAAGGCTTTAGGTGTTCAGGCTTTAGGGTTTGAGGGTCATGGTTTAGGGGCATGAGACAGCACTGCAAGAATGATGAACAATTCTGAGCTTTTTGTGTCAAGCGCCGCAGGAACAGCTACCCTAGACTCTTCCCCCGAAGCCCTGTCAACCCCAAACCCTAAACCCGAAGCCCGTTCATGAACAAAACCCCAAACCCTAACCCCCAAGCCCCATAAACCCCACACTCTAAAGCCCCCTAACCCTCAACCCTACACCCTAAAGCCCTAACCCAAAACCCTAAAGCCCCCTAAACCCTAAACCCTAGAATCTACAGCCCCCTAAACCCTAAACTAAGGCGAGGCGCTTCAAGTGATACAATCGCCGAGCCGCAGCGAAGCACACCCGGTGCACAGCGGGCCCGGAGCAACGAGCGTAAGCGCGTAGGGCTTTGGGCGAAGTGCAGCCCACGCGACCGGCTAGGGAGCTGCGCACGAGCCCGTATGCGATGTGCGCAATAAAAAGATTACCCTAAACTACCCCCATCAAGGCAGAGCTCCCTGCTAAACCCCCCCCAGAGCTCCCCAGGGCAGAGGGTTCTCTCGTAAACCCTCCATCAAAGCCAGGAATCCTTGAAACGGCCCTGGCCAAGGCAGAGGGTCTTCTTTAGTGTTAGACTTCAGGCCAAAATCCGGTGTTTCTGCAATAATCCTCGACAATGCACAGAGTCTCCAAAACGGCCCTGGCCAAGGCAAAGCCTTACCTTTACGTTTTTAAAAAAACAAATGTTCGTGGAACGGCCGTCGCCCAGGAGCTGCAATGCAATTGCTTCCGACTGCTGCACATGCTTCGCGCAAAAGCCTTTTAGGCTGCAACACATTAGTACTATTTGCTTGTGGTATTGAAGATGATCTGTTTCACAGAGCTCCCTGCTAAACCCCTTCATCAAGGCAGAGCTCCCCACGGCAGAGGGTTCTCTCGTCTAACCCATCGGTTCGTTGGCCCGTGCCGGTCTACGCCCTTCGCGCCCCAACGAACCTCTACCTCCTCTCACCCCGCATAAATACATACCGTACATATATGCACACAAGGCCTACATACATACATTCACGTATACATATATACATGTATAGACACAAATACACCCACACATATTTACAGACATGCAAGCACAAATGAATACCTGTGTATATACATTCTACGCATGCGCATTATGCTACTAATGGCAACCCATCGGCACTGATGCACCCAATATGGTTAGAACCAAAAAGGTAGTAGATAAGAATGAACACGAGGGTTCCGCTCAGAATGGAAACCTAAACCCGAATAGGTCGAGGTTAGGGTGGCTGGGGTGGGAAAACCAGCTACGCATGGTGAGCGCAAATGGTGAGGGCCGGCGTTAAAGAAGTATCGGAAGCCGGCCCGTGAAGGATGCGCGAACGGACACAACGCACACCCTCAACCCTAAACCTTAAACCTTGCACCCACCCTAAACCCGAAACCCTAAACCCTAAACCCTAAATTCCCTTGCACCCTAAAGCCCCCCAAACCCTAACACGTCAAAGGCCAAGCCCCGGGCTCCATGCCGGGCGCTGGTGGCTCGGGGCTTCCATCTGACGCGGGGGGTCGTTCTTTAAGGGGCTAGGGTTTCTGTTTGGGGTTTAGTAGGGTTTAGGGTTCAGGGTTCAGGGTTCAGGGAGGGTTCCATAAGTGTTCGAAATGGGTTCTACGAAAACTTTAGAAGGGTCGCATAAGTAGGGCGTGTAAGCTTTATCAAAATTTCATAAGACAGCAAGCTTCATCATAGGGGTCTTAAAGATGTTGCCAGGGTTCTACAAGAAATTTGGCAGCTTGCACGATTTCGGGGTTTACGCTTCAAGTTACAGAACCCGTATCCAACCATTTTAGAGCCCTTATGATCCTTCTATTTTTTTCTTCCCGATCCACACTGCTCATTCAGCTCAAAAGACCCCCCCCCCCCCCCCCCCNTTTGTTGGTATTTTGTGCTTGAGTTTACGACACCCGTATTCGACCTTTTAGTCGCCCTCGTATCCTTTTTATTTTTTCTTTCCCGACCCCCCACCCCATTCCCCCCAAAAAAACCCCCCCCCCCCCCGGACCTTTATGAACCTGTCAACAGGTCGAATGAAGGTGCCGTCATATGTCGGATAGGGCTTTGTTGGACAATCCCATCCACCCTCGAGCCTCAAACCCCAAGACCTGAAGCCCTTTACTCTTGAACTCTAACCCGTTTACCGAACCTGTAATCCTGCAGCCCTGCGCGCAATCCTGAAACCGTAACACCCTTACACCCGAAACCCCTAAACCCTGAAACCTAAACTTCACTCAAGATACCCATACCCGTGAAGCCTCGCCTAAGGTCTCTGCAGTTTGGGTCTCAGCATTCCCGTCTACTCCAGTCTCCTGGAGCCGGCTGAGCGTTTGATTGGGATTTTGTTTGTATGTATATGTGTATGTATAACATGACAGAATATTATATAATATAACATAATGTATTTAATACAAAAGAACAGGGTAGAAAATAAATACAGTGTAGTAGAGCATACTTTGCTTTACTATAACATAATATGATATAAAACAATAGAATAAACTGAAATATACTTTATAATAATCTACTATACTAAAACATACCATCGTATACTATCATATACTATAAGATACTGTAATATACCACAAATATACTATCGTATACTGTAATATACAAGAATATACAATAATATACGAAAACATTCTTTAACATACTATAATATAAGATTAAACTGATTAAACTGTACTATTTTCTATTATAGAAAGTCATATACAGTAATATAAAGTAGTATAAGGTAATATAGAAATATTCAAAAATAATTTAAAGTAATATATTATGACATTATACAACATAATATAACATAACGTAATGTGAAACACTATGTTTAAATGCTATAGCGTATAATATCATAGTATCTTGTATTATGTTATCTTGCATTGTACCGGATGTATAATATGATACAGTGCTATGTGATACCACACAATATAGTATAATATGCTGTGATATGGTATAATACAATATCATGCAATATAACATGGTACAATATAATATGATATGGTAATTATACTATACTGTACTATACGTGAAACTATCATATTCTATACTACACTATACTCTACTATACTACTATAATGCGCTACATTAGATTATGTTGCGCTATATCACACTATAGCCCTATGCTATATTATGTTGTGTTACGTTTTGCTGGTACTGTCTGTCATTTTCAGTTATCTCTGTCTATATGTATATATGTGTGTACAATACAAACGGTAAATGGTGTTTTGAGGTTATATACATTCACAAATACCTGAATGAGAGAGAGAGAGAGAAAGAGAGATAGACAGATAGATAGATAGATCAGATAGAGAGAGAGAGAGTGAGTGAGAGAGAGATACACATATGTACAGACGTAAATACCTACATACATATATGAATACATCGATAATACATGTGTGTACATATATACACGCACACGCACAATATTGACGCACAACTCTGTGGCTTATCAGTTTTTCTGGCTTAGGGGCTGTATCTGTTGCCAGAGGTTGTCACCATCATATCCCCAATGTCGAAGAGCTCGGCTGCGATGACCCGGAGTTCTGTTCTCTCTGACGTAAGATCTGTGAGTTTAGGAGGGCTACGAGTTTAGGGGTGCCGGAGTTTCTGGGCCTTCGAGGATGCTCCGAACCGCTAACTTCAGCATTTAAACTCTAAAACCAAACCGTAACTCCCTCCCGTGAGTCCTCCTGCCTTTCCTGCTGATCCTCCTCCTGCTGCTCTCTGTGCTCCAGAGCCTGGCAGCAACGGTCTCTACCACAGCTCGAAAGGCGCTAATGATTCGAATCAAGGGGTATGTTGTAGTAGAATGATTGTGTAGGAGCTGCACAGGGATGCTAGTACTACTTGCTCAGTTTTCTTTACTGCGCCCCAGACCTTCAATCCTAAAACAAGCACACATATAGCGCAGGGGCTCTTCAGCAGGCCGACCCTTTGAGCCCAGAGCAATCGCTCCCCAGCGGCCTGCATGGTGTCACTGATAGCTCTGCTGTAGTGGCGCACCGCCTGCCACATGGGAGCCCTTACAGGGGCCCGGAAAGCGGCCATGAAAGGAATCCCTATGGGGTGCTCTTAAACACTAGGGGTACCTTAGAGTTTTTGGTTTGCGGGGAGGATTTTGTTAGGTTTAATTATAGTACGGTCTTCTCTTTGTTAATGATCAAAATGAAGAACGCACACCCTCGCGGACTGCATCCCAATTGCTTAGGGTTCGGGGGCTTAGGCCAACCCTAAAACCCTGAACCCTAAACCCAATGCCCTGAACCCTCAACCGTAAACCCACGGGTTTGGGCTCAGTGTTTCATCAAGCGCCGAAGTCGCTCTCTTCAAAACTTCGAGGAAGTTACTATGAAGGTAATTCTCTAAATTAGACTCCCTTTGTAGGTCCCAAAAATGGTACGACACCGTTTGAACAAGGACCCTACAAGGGACCCTAGTTTAGAGAACTACCCATGGCAAATTTCTCAGTGCAGTGCAGCCAGCGAGCATAGACCCAGAAGCCGCGAATGACGATTTCCGAAGCCCCCAGCGCCTAAAATTTAACTCCCTGGTGCTTAGTAGGGAATGGGGGAATGGGTTATGGGGACTATTACTGGGGATTATATAGGGGCTACTCTAGGGATCCATTGCCCCATTCCCTACTAAGAACCAGACAGTAAAAAAACCCGATCCCCAAGCCTTGAAGTCCAGAAAACCCAGAGCTCGGAAGGACCAAAGGACTAAACCCTCAACCCTGAAACTCTGTACCCCTAAACCCTCGCCCCTAAACCCGAAAGCCCTAAACCGATTCGCGGGGTCCATTGAAATACAAGTATCTGGACGAAAAGGAGACATTACTACTGTTCCAACCCCACCTTTCACCCTAAACCCTAAACCTGAAACCCTACACCCTAAACCCTAAAAACCTTAAACTCTAAACCCTAAATCCTCAAGCCTGCACCTTAAACCCGTAAAAAAAGGCACCTCGTGGAAGTTTCCGAGGCCGCGAAGCCTCGCTGACGAAAGCTCGCAGGAACCCCTAAACTCAGGAATCGAAATTTGCCAGGGTCTCAAAATTAATTAAAGTAGGGCTCCATATTAAACACTAAGGGAAATTAAAAATTATCCCAAATCGATACCTAGTTCAGGGATACGTTCATGGGGGTAGCAAATGGACGTATGCATAAGCATGCTACTAGGATATCCCTACCCTGCTGGGCTTCATTACAAGTGGATTGATATGCGATATCCCTAAGCTACTTTTTGCCTGTCTGCTATTATTCGGTGTTGGGGGTTAGCTTTAGGGTTTGGGTTGGGTTAGCTTAGGATTTAGAGTGTTAGGGTTTGGGTTTGGTTTTTGGAAGGGTAGCTTCGGGGCTTCCACGGCTTCAGGGCTTCAGGAAATGCAGTGGTCGAGGACTGGAGCGCAGACGTCCAGGTTGGAGGCATCAGGGTAGTCACACTGGGCTTAGAAGCCTGGCACGTTTAGAATATGAAGGCTGCACAAGAAGCTAGGCTAAGATTTAGAGGCATCTGCACGATCATTTCAGAGCGACTGCATGGAATGAGCCGCGACTTTCGCTACAAAAGCTTTAAGGCCCGAATCCAAACCCCCAAAACCCCGCAAATCAACAGATGTCTCAAGACTCCTTGGTGCTTAGTAGGGAATGGGGGAATGGGGGAATGGGTTATGGGGACTATTATTGGGGATTATATAGGGGCTACTATAGGGATCCATTCCCCCATTCCCTACTAAGAACCAGACAGAAGAACACACATACACATATACACATATACACATATACACATATACACAGATACAGACACAGACACATACACATTCCCATACTCATATGCATACGCATATGCATACGCACCCACATGCACACGCACATGCCCATGCACACACACGCACACACACATACACGTACGTGCGTACATATGCACATACACAAATACACGTGTACACATGTAGTTACACATCCACAGACACATACACATACACGACATACGTGTCTAGGTACAGGTACATGTACATATACATTTACATAGAGGTATGTATATCCATCTATCTGCCTAGCTACCCCAAAAAACTGCGCCATGTTCTCCTGTTCTCCCACCAGGGCATCGGCGCATCTGCCAATCCGCGGCGGGCCACCAGGTGCACAGGCCTGGGATCGTGGGCTCGACGTGCCTTGAAGTTTACCGCATGCCAAAACCTCTCTCAACTCGAAACTTTGGAGAACACACGATTCAGGGTATAGGGTTGGGGGTCACAGACTCTACCTCAAACGGAGATGGGTACCAACCTTGACAACAGAAGACTGCGAAAAGTGGATTCGCTCGGATACCATCCTTGAAACTAACATGGAGCCATGCAAAGCCTACTTTGAAAGGACATGCGTCTGAGTCTGTACAGGGGCACCTGCAAGGTGACCTAGTTCAAGGGGGGTTATATATCGTCATCATCACCAACGTTATCATCATATGCTCCGTCAATTTTGGGCGAGCTGCGGCCACATGCATTTCGGAGAAGGCTGGGCATCTCCATGCATCTCATCTAAACATGACGATTCAGAATTCTGGCTTTTGGTTTGCGGATGTTAAGGTTTAGGTGTAAGATTTAGGGACGAGGGTTTTGGGGTAGATTAGGTATTTGACTGAATTCAGACCCTCAGATGGCACTTACACCTTCAACCCCCAATATCTTTTGCTGCTGAACTTGCTTATCGTCGACTCGGCTTCTTGAGGCACCTCGCCTTGACGTTGGCCACGGCCTTTGCCTTGGGCTTCGCCTTGGCTTTTGTTTTGGGCTTTGCTTTGGCTTTCGGCCAGGATCCGGCCTTCGGCTTAGCCTTGGGCTTCGCCGCGTTGACGCGATCTGCCAAGGCCGCCGAAAGCTTGTCCTCTTCTGGAGATCTCCCCAGCTGCGTGGAGATGTGTCGGCTGTCCCCACCGACTTCCGCGTGTCCCCATGTCACAACCGATCCGTCAACGCGGATCGCAGCAAAAGCACCCACAGCAGCTTGAATGCACTTGACGTTCTTGAGCTGGGCTTGCACGGCACTGGAGTCTCCTCCCATCGACTTATCACCCCATGTGACAACCGACCCATCACCTCGAATAGCAGCAAATGCCCCCTGCGAGGCCTGTATTGCATTGACGTTGCTAAGAAGGTGCTGAACATGGTCGCTGCTCCCTCCCTTGCGTCCATGACCCCACGTCACGACCGACCCATCACCGCGGATTGCTGCGAAGGCGCTGCGGGTGCTTTGCATCTGAACTACATTCCTCAACTGATTCCGGACCGAAGGCTTCGGTTGGAGGCGCTTGTCACAGAAGGTCACCACCGTCCCGTCTTTCCGGAGAGCTGCAAAAGCGTCACTAAGACAACATTGAACGTGCTCAACATCTTGAAGCTTCTCTGCGTCTCACCCTGGTCCAAATTCCACAGGCAGACGTCCTTCTCGGCTCACAGTAGCCCAGGCATTCACTGACATTTGCGCGGCACACTGTCGGAAGTCACCATCGGAATGCGTAGAGGTTCGCGGACATAGACCCCAGGCTACCACGCTGTCACTCTTCACGGCAAGGAACCCGAAATCAACGCCCTGAATGCAAAGGACATCCTCGAATTCCTTAATTGTCAATTTCATCGGCCAGACAATTTTTCATGTTCGGTTTTGAAAGTGTCAACACAATTCAAAGTTTACGGATTGAGCTGCCAAGTATCGGCACCTTCACCCCAGGTCACCACACTTCCTGAGTTACCATGATCAGCTGCCGTCTTCTTGGGCAAGCGGAGAGAGCAGAGAGAACGAGCGAGACAGAGAGAGAGAGAGAGATAGAAAGAAGGATGGATGGATGGCCGGGTGCGTGGCTGGCTAGAGGGCGGCTGCCTGCATCCGACTGGCTGGCGTGGATGGGTGGATGGGCAGATGCTGAATGGGTGGATGGGTGTACACACACATTTGTGTATGAGGCGCACGCACATGTATGTATGTATGTATGTATGTATAAGTGTAAGTGTAAGTGTAAGTGTAAGTGTATGTGTATGTGTATGTGTATGTGTATGTGTATGTATATGTATATGTATATGTATATGTATATGTATATGTATATGTATGTAGTGTACGTAGGTTATATGTGTATGTACACGTGTAAGTGTATGTGCACGTGTATGTGCATTGCATGTGGATGTGGATGTGTATGTACATGTGGGTGTATATGTGTATGTATGTGTGCATGTATGCATGTATATGCATATGCATATGCATATGTATATGTATATGTATATGTATACGTACATACACATATTCATCCACCTGCGCCTATCTCGCCCTCTCTCTTGTTTTCTGTCTCTCTCTCTCTCTCTCTCTCCCTCCCTCGCTCTTGCTCATATGTTTCAGGCACGCACGGTATGAACAAACACAAACGCTCATTCTCATCAGCCTAGATTCCGTCGCCGCGGTGCGCCGCAAAGGTGTCTATGTTCGCCTGGATTTTCTTGACATCGCGGAGCTGCTTACGGACGATGTCGGGCACTGCGCCACCGTGACGACGGCAGCCCCAGGTTGCAACAGTGCCATCCGTGCGAATGGCAGCAAAAGCACCGCTGGTGGCCTGGATCTCTGCGACATCGTGCAGCTGGGTGTGGACTGGGTAGGTCTGGCCTCCCAATTCTGTCCTGTCCGTTCTGTCGAACCCCATGTCACAACAGAACCATCTTCGCGAATCGCGGCGAACGCACTGTCTGCGGCTTTGATGCATCTCACATTCTGCAGCTGCTCTTGAACTCTGCTGCAGTTCCCCACGCTACGACGGAGCCGTCTGCCCTGATCAACGCAAAAGCCCTTGTCGTCGCTGCAACAGCAGCATCTCGTACGATGGCTGTGACTGTCTGACCATCTGTAATGCCTGCCTGCTTCAGGGTAGCAGACCCCGCAAGCAAAGAGCCTGAAGCAGTGATGAGATGTCCAAAGCTCACATTCAACTGATTCTGCGTTTTTCGTCGCAGCACATCGACCGTTTCATCCTCGGACGCCGGTACGCAGGTCTGGTCACCACTCAACAGAGTCACCAATACTGTGATGGACATGGCCTGTACCGGTACCGAGCTGCTTTGCGACTCTAAGTTGTCCAGCACTCCCAGTGTGAAAAGCAGTTCTTCCTCACATTGCTTGTTTCGTTGTTGGCGTTACTACTTATCATTATCCATTATCATTATGACCTTAGCAATGTTTCAAGGAGCTTTGCATCTCTGCTCTATCCGTTTTGGGGGTTTGGGGTGGGGAAATGTCAGCCAACAAAGCTTTCAAGGAAACGAGCTCTCACATCCTGCCGCGCACCCCAGATGCTTTACCCCCCAAGGGGCAGCGTCACGCCCTCTAGCTGCATGGCATCGAAAAACCCCGTAATGCATCTTCGATACCTTCTATGGAATGATCACAGCCAAAACACTCCTAAGGGAAACCGTCATAATACAGACAGGGCCCTTAATAGCTAGAATAGGGTTTGGCGGTACATGCTAAATTCTACTATAACCATGATAAGGAAACCTAAGGAATACTACTGGTAATTAGTCTGACCCCTATATTATACTATAACAATAATACGGTTCATGATATAAATCCTGCATTACCCAAAATAAGGAATGTACCACAATTCCCATAGTCTAGGGTCCTTAAGGCAATGCAGGATTTATATCATCAACCGTATAACCATAATATGGAACCCCAAATTGGCATTGGTAACTATTTGGTCGCTCCGGGCTTCCTTTGACTCAAACCAAGAACAGACTCAGAATAAGAAAAACGATTTAGGGTTAAGGGTTTAGGGTTTAGGGTTTGGGAGAGGCCCTCCACACCCTTCAACCAAAAAGCAGCGAAGTCACGCAGAACCTTGAGCACGACAACCTTCTGAAACCTCACCTTGAGCCCTTCAAGACTGGTTGTTATCAAACTCTTGACAGCCGGGGGTTGGGGCTTAGGGTTTAGGGTTTAGGGTCTTGGGTCGATCCGTGCCCCCAGCTTTAACCCTAAAGCAGGGCCGGGCGCCCGAAACCGAAACCTCTAGGCGTGCCAAATATTCCCCTGGAGTTATTTTGAGAAGGCATATCTAGCCATGAGTAGTTCTGAAAAACGGCTCGCACTCATTGTGCGAATCATCTAGCATCCACGATCTTCCGTGGGCTTGTTGTAACAAAGCAGGAGAATTAGTAGTAATATCCCCAGCAGTAGCAGCTGGGCGCTCAAGCTCCTCCTGCAGCACCTGCCGGAAGTCTGCGCGAGCACGTTCGAAATCCTGGACCTGCCCAGGCTTCGAGAGCTTTTCTGTAGCTTGCCGGGTCAGGGTTTAACGGTTAGGTTTTAGGGTTTAAGGTAGGGTTGGACTCCGAATCCTAAACCCTCATTAGATCCTAGACCCTTGTTCCTGGAGCTTTGCGCAGTCACGGTGTGTGTTGACACTCTCTTGTCGGTCTGCGTATTTGGTTCTCGGGTTTAGGGTGCTGCTGTGGTTCGGCGTGCTCCCCTTGTTGATTTGTGTTGTTGTTGGTACTAGTAGTAGCTGCTAGTACTGTTGGCAGCATCATTGTTGCTACTGCTGTCTACAAGTCACCAATTGGTTATGATTCAAGTGTTTGGGCAGATGCTATGTCCGAACCGCTTCACCGTAACTGCATGAAAGTATCGGAAAATGAGGAACAAAGATCGGAAATCATGGGGTCTTTGATATGAGGACCCCGAAAGTGAGGTACCCTTGAGTTAAAGCAAAGACGTGTACTTCCTTCGTTTCGGCAGACCCTCAATGCCCGACACCACATCAGAGAATGCACGGCCCTCTGCAAAAATCAAGGCTCAAGAGCACTGGGACCGAGGATGGCAGGCTTCAACGATACCTACACGAGGATTTTGCACTTACAACAATGATACTGTCGAGCATTGATGAAGCTGCATTGGCCTTGCTAAGAGCTCTCGGTATCAAAAACCTTCTGAACCCAGATACCCAAGCCCTGTGCGAAATGCAGAAAGCCCCAAGCCCCAAACCCTAAACCCCAAACCCTAAACCTAAACCTGAACCCTTAAAACCCTACGACCACCTAAGAACCTAAGCCCAAGGCCGATACAGAACCCTTGTACGACCACATGGCCAGCTCCAACAAAACCAAATGGCAGGGTTTAATGAAATCTTAAAAAGCGTTATAAACCCCTCTGGAACGCTTGCGAGAGGCTTGCGAAATCTGCAGGCGACCCCCAGAAAAAAGCCCTAAACCCGGACCCTTAAACCCCAAACCCCTAAACCTCCAACCCCAAACCCCTAAACCCCCCTAAACCCCAAACTCCTAAACCCTAAACCCCAAACCCCTAAACCCTAAACCCCAAACCCCCCCCCCCTCGCTTCCCTTCTTTCCGGTGCCTTCAGGGACAGCTCTCCCCGGGCCAGCAGAGCTGGCCTGAATCCTGGAAAGATGCCTCGGAAGGGCTTTAAGCAAGGGGTTTTGGGGTTTTGGGTTTAGGGCTTTAGGTTTAGGGTTTAAGGTTTAGGGTTTTGGGTTTTGGGGTTTTGGGTTTAGGGCTTTAGGTTTAGGGTTTTTTCGGCTGTGGGTTTAGGGTTTAGGGTTTTGGGTTAGGGGGTTTTGGGTGCATATTCTCCAGTATGACAATATCAAGGCGCCCTACAGAATAGTTTCAAGCCTCTGGTCAAAGGGACCCTCCAAAAGGTAGGGGGGCGGGGGGGTAGGGGATTATACTTCCTTAAATATGCCTTTAAAGTCAATTATTTCCCCACCCTCCCCCCTACCCCCCTAAGGGTCCTTATGCTCTTTCTTAGGGGAGCTGCAAGGCTCAAGCTTGGGTTTCAAGGCTTGGGCTGGAGATTCTGAGTTTGGCAGTCTTCGGCGGATGGGAGTTTAGTGGAAGGGTCGGGTTTCGGGTAGCACTCCAAGTGGGATTAGGATTTTCGGGCTTTGCATTTTGGCGGGCTCAGGCGCAGAGGGGTTCAGAATGTTAGATGGACCTGTGGGCCTCACGGGCCTTGTAGCCCTGTCTTCATGCTCAGTGTACGAGACGGGCTCTTCTTTTAGACGCTTTTGCATTTGCAGATTTGCTTCGTGCTCTGGATGAACCCCACACCCCATGACGCTAAGGAAGCTTGCTGCGGGCCGGACTCTTTGCATGAATTAAAAATTGAGTAATATTGAGGAAAGTACATAAGCTTGTAAAACGCAGCTGCCATCCCAGGTCCCCCGCTCAGGCAGCGGTTCAGGTAGCGGATGGCGCCACCAAGGTCCCCCAGTCTCTTCAGGGACAACGACATGAGGACCTCAGTCAGCTGAAGGGTTTTCGGACTCAGGGCTCCTGGCTCAAAGCAGGCAGAAATCGAGTTTCGACTTTCCGGGCTTAGGGCTTTTAGGGTTTTTAAGGCCTCAGGCTCGAAGACTTGGAGGCTCTCAACGTCAGGGCAATCAAGCATTATCCCTTACTGCCTGCTTTAGCACAAATACAAGAAGTAGCTACATAAATAATGGCGCTGGTGAACGTCTTTGCAATGGTGATAGTGGCATCGTCTGCAAGGACTGCCTCGCTTTCTGCTGCAAGCCGAGCAAAGACACGGTGCCATCTTCAACAACCTTTGGGGTGACTGAATTCTGCGTCGCCTGTTTCCCCGCACCTCAGGCATTCGTGTTTCAGAGTCTGTACACGTCTCGCACCTTCTGCCTGTTGGCTTCTGCTGGCCGCTCAAATTATGTGGGCATCTTCTGCGCTGCGAGCGTGCAGCTTGTCAAGAGCAAGCAAGTTGATCGTCCACACAACAGGACTGGAATGACGGGAAGCACCAACCACCAATAATGGGAAGTCAGTGTGTGGATCAATGCAATCTAGGGAGGAAACCATTAGCTGCTGTTTGTTGATCCCTACGAGGGTATCAACACTGAAGTTTCTTGATGTGAACCTCGAATTTGACCCAACCGGCATTTACCGGGATTGCCCACATACGCGTTCCGGTTGTAACCCGCATCCTGCAAGAGCGAAGCGGGATGATTGTATGCATGTATGCATGCGTGCATGCAAGTAGGTAGACAGGCAGGCGGCGGGCAGGCAGGTAGGTAGGCCGGTGTGCAAGTATATACAGTATACATGTACATGCGTGTGTATCTATGTATGTATGGCATGCATGCTTAGATGGACAGATGGATGGATGGATGGCTGGATGGCTGGATGGCTGAATGGCTGAATGGCTGGATGCTGGATGGGGTGGATGGGGTGGATGGGGCGGATGGGGTGGATGGGGTGGATGGGTGGATGGGCGGATGGGGTGGATGGGGTGGATGGGTGGATGGGCGGATGGATAGGCAGATAGACGTCCAGGCACAGGTGTGTACCAACTAGTTCTACAAAGTCTTGATACGGCCACGTTGGTATGAGTATGCGTTGACTCAAAAATACATTGAAGCGTGCGTTTACTCATTTATTGGTGCAACTCAAGGTGTGGCGAATCCGACAAGAGCTCCCTGACTGAAACAGCCGGACCCAACCTCGCAACAGCCCTCACAGCTCTAGGGCTTCAGGTATAGTGGCTTCAGATTTTTCGCGGTGTAGTCTTTGGCTGGCTTTGGCATCTTATTGCGGTTTGAGTCTGTCTGGCTGTTTGGGGCCTTCGGCGCAACTCTTCGTGAGCGCGTGCCACTTGAACCCTGAAACCCCTAAACCCTAAATCCTAGACACCGGAAAACCGAAAGCCCTGAAACCCAGCTCTCGGTCCTTGTGGATGACTTCCGCGAAGTCACGCTGCGCCCGCTCCTCAAGTCCAACTGTCTGTCGTTTGGGTTAAGGGGGTTACGATTTCGGGCGCAGGTGCTTAGGGCCTTTGGGGTTTAGGAGCCTAGGGTTTGGGTGTTGGGCGTAGGCGCTTCGGGTTTCTTGTGTTTTGAGTTTAAGGTTTAATGCAAAACCTCCAACCCAACGACTTGGCGAAAGCTTGAAAACGACAACAGGGAGAAGGATGCACAAGGAACAAGCAGCTTGAGGCCAGGATGAAGTGCTTTCCGGAATTTTTGGGATGTTCATGAAGTCTGACAACTCCAGCGGGGGCAACGATGATGATTTGGGCGCTTCAGATCTCGATGGCGAAGAGCAATCGACGGCTGGAGGGCTGGGAATATTGACTTTAAGGGCTTCGCGGTTAAGGACCAAGGGCTTAGGTCTTCAGCTCGGAGAATCATGAAGGCAATGAAAACTGCCATGCCCCAAGCCGCAAAAACTTCAACATCCCTTAGTCCTCGGCCCCAGAGGCAAGGTAGCAGTAGCCTCGTGATAGGAGGGCCTCCGCGAGCTTCAAAGTCTTGGGATTTGAAACTTTCTGTTTAGGATGTAGAGATGGCCGTTGACAGTTCATGGTGAAACCCTGAACCCTAATCCGCAAACCCTAGTAGTTGTGAATGCGGCGCATGTCAGCACTAGGCCAAGTTCGGACGTCCCCAAATGCGCAAAGTGTTCCCTGGCGCAGCTCACAGGTCTGCTCTCTGCCGAAACCCGTCTGCATGTATTGTAGGCTGTGCGCAGGGTCTAGAGTTAAGGGTTATTTGGTCCTTGGCTGCCTTGGCTGTGTTGCTGGATGTTTTGGACGGTGATCGCATCCTGAAACTCTTGCTTCGTGCACTCTACACCCAGAGCCCCAAACTCCCTGGAGCCCCGCATCGTACGTCCGACATCGTCTTCTGCAGCATCAGTGGCGGAGTTATAACTCCTAAGAAGCCTCTTCAAGCCCTGCGTTTCGTCAGGGCCAGTAACTTACACTTAGCACCCTTAGCAGCGAGTGGTAGTGATCGTAGTCGGTAAAGACCTATGAACCAGCAGACGCCTCATGTCAGTTTTCGGAAACCCGGCAAGCAAGATGCCAGCTTTCTTGCGGCTTATGGGCTTTGGGCTTGCTTCGGATTCTGTCATGACAAACCCATGAGGGCTTCCCGCCCTTCCACAAAGCACCGGGGCAGGACTCTTTATTCCTGCGCTCGTACTGCCTCGGTTCCGAAACACCTGTCAGCTGGCAACACGTCGGAGTTCATCGAAGCAGGCTGAGGTTTAGGCTTCAGGTTTAACGTTTAGGGGAGAGGACCGGAGCACTTGTGGTAGCTTCGGTGGCACTCGGTTACTACATCCTAAACCTTGAAGTTGACTTCTGTCCCAAAGGTAATGAAACACCCAAGATCAACTCCTGCGCTTGGAAAGGCCAGCCGGGTCGGCGACAGATCCGGTGCGAAGTTTGAGATTAAAGATCTTCAGCAGGCCTGCGGGGCATGGGCCCAAGCAAGGTCGTCGTCTACTTGCAGAAATCTCGCTTCAAATAAACAAATTGACCACCGCTTTGCGGTACAGGGCCATCGGAACTGTGGAAGCCCGCCTCAACTCTACACTTTACAGTGCAGGCCAAACGCCACGAAACGAGCGCGCTGGGCTCTTAGCCGTAGCTGCGCCTTACTGCAGAAAAAGGCTTCAGAGTGCCTCTCGCGCTAGATGGCAAAAGGTATCTGCGAAGCCTCCATCCTGCCCGCCGAGACACCGGGCCAGCAGGGATAATTTACGGGCCTTAATAGCTAGAATAAGGTTTGAGAGTACATTTCGGTCAACTTCGGTTATTTCACAAGAAAGTCACCAAAGGACTACTATTGGGGTGATATGTGGGCTTCTAAAATGTCTTGTTGCACGGTTTGGGGGTCTGTGTGGTGGCTTCCTAGATCCTGAGTGCCAGAGATAGGGTTTGGGCCTACCCCCCACACCCTAGGCCCTAATCCGGGAAAGTCTCTGCCGATTCTGCGGCCTAGCAGCATGCTCACCAGGTAGCGAATCTTCAAACTCATCCCAATTACCTCAGCTGCAGCACATGGATGGGCTCAGGGTTTTTGTACAGGAATGACGGAAACGGTGATGTTGAACAAGTTTCCTTGGCTCCGAAAATCAATCAAGGACTCGAAACCCTACGTCCGAAACTCGCAAAACCCTAAAGTCCTCAAGCCTAAAGACGCTCCAAACGCTTCAGCTCCGTAACCCGAGAGACGACACTGAAATTCCACCCCGAAGATATTCGAAAATCTGCTTGGCTGCATCACCCTTTGTGACGGGCCCGCGAAGGCTCATGAGACCAGTGACCAGCCTCTGGCACGGCAGAAAGAATCACAAAAATTGTGCATGAGAAGCCGAGAACGGAGATGATGATGATGATGATGGTCATGCCAGGGTATCTAGCCCCAGAGTTGGAGATGCAAGGTGGCGTGGTTGGGGCTTTTTGTTTTGATCCTTGGGTCCACTGCTTGCGCCATACACTCCAATCACGGAGATGTCAGCGAGAAAAAGAGCGTTGACAGATGGCACCATGGTGACTGCTACTACTAGCTATATGTTGCACGTCAGTGCGACTGGAGCCTCAATATCTGTGCTGTTCTACTACTGCGACGATGACCAAACTTGCGCTACCACTCCCACTGCAACTGCTGCGTATTACTAGTGCTGCTGCCGCTGCTGCTGCTGCTGCTGCTGCGCCTGCCGCTGGTCCTCCTACTGCTCCTGCTGCTGCCACTACACTGCTCCTACGGAGACGACAACGACGACGACTACTGCGTTTTCTTCTTCTTGAGTTGAAGGCGAAAATGGTATCCCTTGGCCCATAAAGCATTGAAAGCTGAAGCCAAGCAGCTCACGCACACTTAGCTCTCCTCCCGCATCTGCGTCGAGCACATCAAACAAGCCTACCTGGGCCGAAACGTCGATGCTGGCCTGCAACGGCGACAGCGACAGGATGGCATCATTGCAGGCCTAGCCTTGCGAATACTGAGTGTATTGTCGCGCCGACTAAAATGCGGTTCATTGGCGAAGAACTAACTCACAAAATAAGCACAAAACGCTCTCAGAACCGTATCAACGCAACTTACCACTATTACTATTACGAGTAACTGCCTTTATCATGCCGATTACATCATGACTTACTCGTAATATCTGACTATCAGGATCAATGACACTGTTGAAGTGACTAGTATTGCTATCAGTACTCCTGAGTAACACTGTGTGTAGTTCTATGATTACGACGATTACTATTACCGTTTTTATTTACAAAAAAGGACCCTCCAGTGTGACAAGTAACAACATATCATTCTTACTAGGATTCACAAGTAATACTGCTTCTATTGTTACTAGAACTGGTGTTATCCCTACTATTCATATCAATGATATTACCAGTGTTGTTACTATGATTGCTACTATGACACTGGCCACTAAGACTACGATTACTATTACTGTTACTGTTACTACTACTGCTTAATATAACTAACATTATCATTACCGGTATCATTACTATTGCTCTTGCTCTTGATTTACTAGTACTACTATAATGCTATGAGTATGTGTATGTGACTTCTACTTTTGCTAGAACTATTACTATTACTATTCTTGGTACTACTATCACCATGAGTATTACCGTGATTACGAATATTGCCATTACTATTCTTACCACTTACATGTGTGCTACGACTAATTTGTGCAGTATCAATGCTAGTTTTCTACGAATATTGCTACTAGTATTGTTGCTGGCATAACAGTAGTACTCGCTACTACTGCTACTGTACTACTACTACTACTACTACTACTACTAGTACTAGTACTACTACTACTACTACTACTGCCACTGCTACTACTACTACTACTGCTACTACTGATTTCAATGTCTCCTACTTTTACCATGGATGCCGACAATTGCCATGATTCTTGTTATTATGATTACTATTGTGCTTACTAGTGCTTGTTATAGGCCTCATCCAGCACGCGCACGAAGTCTGGATCACGAAGCCACAAGTCGAACTCATCCCTTGAGATGTTCCGACCACCGACCTTTCCAGAATCGGCGAGCTTGTCACCAAGAAGGTGCGGGGACGTTTGGGTGATATGTATCAACCTCTGCTGAGAGCATCAAAAAGTCATCCTTGCAAGTCGTCAGACCTACCACACAGTACAGCCTGAGCTGTGCCAAACGAGCTACATGAGCTAAGCGGCTTGCAAGACTTCGTCCAAACCTTCCGATCTTGTCTTGAGGTCAGGCGATAATCGGAAACTGCTCCTCTTCAAGCCCAGCTTGCGAATGATTCTGTCCTGCATGGCAACAGCGTCTGCGCCCACTTTCGCGACTGCGGTTAGGGTTTAGGGGTTAGGGCTTAGGGTCTAAACCCTAAACCCTAAAATCAAGTATGTTCGTTGCTGTCCGTCCTTGATCTTTGTTTCCATTCCCAAAGCAGTGTCGGCTATCTCAGTCTGCTTGCGAGCGAACTGGGAACTCATCACATTCCTGAGATTTCTGGAAGCTTGCCAACAAGCAGATGAGAAGAAGAATCCTGCATGCCGTGCACACCTGAAAAGATCCTGAAAAACTGCCTATGCCATAGCTCCAACTTTCAGCTGAACACCTATGGAATGTTTTCAGACACTGTACAACAGGCGCGAAGCATCAGTTCTTTTGGATATCTCACAGGCAACGACAGGGGTTGCAAAACCCCTTGGTAACAAAGAAATGCAAACTCATTGGCAGCAAATGCCTAACGCAAGCGATGCACCGAAGTCTTGATCTGTACAGCTTCTTTACGGCCGCTAAAAACTCAGTGCTTGCTTTCGCGTGGAGTTCTATAGCACAGGTTAGAAACAGTTCTGCTACTACGTGGTTGCGAACCGCAAATTGCCCAATTCGGATTCCCTGACACTTTCTTTGAACTGCGGCTGCAGGTATACAAGCTGGTGGCTGCACTACTGCGCTTGGATCCTTGACCGAAACATAAACTCCTTCAGCCTGAACGCTACCGCTTGTGCCCTAAACTCAAATCCATTAACAAAATTATCAGGCTCGCTGTCGTAATCGTGGTTGGGAATACTGTCGCCATCATGATTGACATCACCGTCGTCAGGACCACTCTATCATCATCGCGGCAAACAGTTGACGTCATTACCATTCAGATTGTCAGATTGACTGTGATTATGTTTTTTGTTGCTGTCGCGGGTGGCGTCATCGTACTATTGTCAACTCGTCGTCGTTGTCGGCGTAGTAGTAGTCGTAGTAGCCGTAGGTGCAGTAACAGTAGCAGCAGCAGGAGCAGTAATAATAGTGGTCGTCGACGTCGTCGTCGCCATCCTCGTGGTAGTCGTTGTCCTGGTCCTGTAGTAGGAGAAAGAGGAGGAGGAGGAGGAGGAGCAGGAGGAGCAGGAGGGGGAAGGAGGTAGTAGTAGTCGCAGAAATCGTAGTTGCAGCACTATCAGCTGTATTCATGTTGATTTTGCTCCTGTGACCCATGACTCTCACGACGAACATTGCAGTCTTAGCAGTCCAACGATGCAGCACCAGCTTCTCGATAAAGACGGCCATTATTAAGTTGAACACGCCCACGGTCACCAACATGGTGACGAAGATGTAGCCGACCTCGAATGACCCTCTCTAGAGTTGCAGTCCCTTGAAAGCCCGGCCTGGAGCTTATACAATATCACGGCTCAGTGTATATTATTCAAGATGCGATGGTTGATGATGGTAGTGCAGGTGGTGGTGGGGGGGAAGGGGGGGTGGGGGGGCGGCGGAGCGCAAAACACAAAGAGTTCCCCCACTCCCACCCCTTACAAGCTTAAGCTTCAAGTGCATGGACTTCTGGAACGCGTGTTTGTTTACAAGTGCTTAACAAGCAGGGCTGGCTGGGATTTCACAATTGACACAGAACCTTAGAAGACATACAATCACAAGCGTAACAACTGAATCGTGCGGCAAGCAATGCCAGTGAACGTTCAGAACAGAAATCGCACTCAAACGGCTTGGAACCGTACAAAGCCTCTGAAAATAGCGGCGTGCACAAACACAGGCCCCACAACCTCCTCTTCTCTATATCTATATATATATACATATGTATATCTATGTGTCTCTGTCTATAGCTTGTGCACATACCGATATCTTTCTGTTTGAAATCCGGGTGATGCTGTGCATGCGAGTGAAAATTGCATTTCTGTTTCCAGCATCTCAGAAGCCAGCAGCTTCTAATGCAGATACGAGCTCGCTGGTTGTATTGGCTGCTTTCCAAAACAGAAGCCACGTGCAGCGGATGCTTTTCGCGTCGAATTGCAACACTACCTGAGATCTGCTGGAATGTGAGCAGATGTGAGCAGCAGCCTCAGACAGTGTAGTGAACTTGGAACCAAGGACCAAGGACTTCAACTTCGTGGTGCAAACCCGTTTCCACGTGCCTTTGAACTGAGACATCTGTCTTTTTCACAAAAGCCGGCGTTCGGTGCATTCGTCTGTCCTGAAACCCTACGCCCTGTTACCCCAAGTAGGCTCATCGTCATGGTCATGAAAGCACACAGCTCAGTCACTTCTGTAATCATCATTGGAGCGGGCGATGTGGTCGATGTGGCGTTGAAAGTGGGTTTCAGGGTTTCAGTGGTGACTGACTCGAAACAGCTTCCAGTGGGATTATTGTCTTGGGGGGAAGACTACACGGGTAGTTTTAAGCTCTCCTGCCAGCTCTCCTTCGGCTTGCCGTGCATCCGTGTTACAGACTCTAGGCCCTAGGCTGATAAGAAGCCTTGATGGTAGTTGCTCTGAACAGGCACCGTACAGGCCATTCACGCTTCTGAAACTGTGCGTTCAAGCGCCAAAAAGTCTCACCCATAGAATTCTTCTAGGATCTCCATATGCTCATTATCAGATCGATGTATCCACTGCCTTCTTGGCCATGTCAGACTGACATCACTACAACCCCAAACCCCCAAAACTCTGATTATAGTAATTATCCCTGATAGTAGCCCGTTTCGTAACCCTTCTACTAGCCCTCATAGTAGTTCTTATACTATCCCTCATAATAACCCTTGTCATAACCCTTATGGTAACCCTCGAGCCGAGGAGCAATGAACGGGCCCCCATATGCTTCCCGGAGGCGCTCAGACAGTGGGGTCCCGTCGTAAGCGCTGCAGCCATCCGTGAAGCACCGGAAACCTCGGGTGCGAAGTCGCAAAGCTCCAAAGCTCATAGTAGCATCATTACTACAAGTATGCAGGTTTTAGGTTTAAGAGGAAGGTGAATCGTAGTCTTCTTACTATTTCGAGTTTGTGGCTTGGGCGCAGGGTCCCAAAGTCACTGGGCTGGGGAGCAGCGTGGTCGCTAAGCCCAGCTTCAAGCTGAGATTCTAGGAAGGCTGTGGAAATCAGAACTCAGAGAAGAGGTAAAAGGGTTTTGGGTTCCTTGGTGGTGTTCTGGCTGCAGAGATGCAACAGGTGAACATGGCAGCTGCCACAGTCTCGAACTCCTCAAACTCCACGCCGGATTCTTGAGGTCCCTCTCCCACGAAGTTGCCTCAGGGTTTAGAGTTTAGGGTTCGGGAGGGTCATGGAACATGGTACGGTTGTGGATATAAATCCTGCATTACATCAATGACCCCGGACTATGGGAATTATGGTAAGTTCCTAGTTATGGGTAATGCAGGATTTACATCATCAACCGTAGAACGGCATATGGCCAGTGGCTGGCACTCCTGCCCTGTAAAATCTCTGCAGGCGAGGAGCGCATTCCAACCCCGATGCTATACACAAGCACCACCAGCAGGACGATGGCCCAGCAAATCACGCGCAATCCCGAGAAGACACCGAGTACGATCCTCAGAGCACCCCAGACCTCCTCCTAAAAAACAGCAAAAGAAAGGCTTGGCCCAGATCCACGTCCGAACGATCTGGGGTCTAGGGTGCCCTTCAAGAGTTCAGGGTTTGAGATTTAGGACTGGCTTTATTGGCTGCCAAGCATGACTACTGCTATGTGTTATATTGTGATTGATCGTCCTGGTAGGAACAGTAGCAGTAGAGCTATTGCACTGAGCGCCTCAATCCTGACGAAAGCCTGAACCCAGAAGTCCACAACACCTAGAACCTTCGTCCTGAACAACGAAAAAGGCGGTCTGCAGCGATCCCAGACACCTCAGAAACCACGCTCCACCGACAACACTGAACCCCAGACTACCCTGCCTCCAAACCCCTAAACCCTAAACCCCTAAACCCTACGCCCTAAACCCTTAAACCCCCTCAAACCTCACACCCTATATAAACCGCCAAAACCCCTAAACCCGACACCCTAAAGACATGGCTCAGCTTGAGCTCATGGAAGACCTGGAAACGCAGCGCTCGGATCAGCCGGGCCAGGCGCGCCAGGCGGAAGATCTTCATCAAATTCAAGGAGGAGATGGCCTGATACGCAGGGTTTAGGGTTTAGCAAGTCATGAATGAATATAGAAGTTTTGTAAGGTTATCTGGGCTTTTCGGGGGGTTTGGGCTTTCCTGTACAGACCTCCTTGGACGATCAAGTTATAAGCGGGGTTCTGAGTGGAATAGGGTACTTACAAGCCTACTTACAGGTTACTTAACAAGATCTCTGATTCTCCAAGGTCGAGCTTCGGGACTGTAAGCGATGAGGGTCTGGGGCTTCAAGGCTTGAGAGGTTGGCGCTTAGAAGCTTTTGAAGACCCTGAACCCTTTACCCTAAGGCCCTAAGCCTTAAAGGGGTAAGGGCTCAAGACTGTAGCGTTGAGGAACTCTTATGGGGCTCGACTTTCGGGGCTGAGGTTTTGAGGGAGGCGTACAGATTAAGGCTTAGGGTTTTCAGGTTTTAGACGAGGGGAAGGCATCTAAATATTCAGCTTGTAGGGTTGAGTTGAATGCTGCATGAGCTACGGTACTTTCAGCGCCTCGGCATCGGAGCTATCACGGCCCTGTAGCAGCAGCATCGTAGCGACTGCTACATCTACCTCAATCACAGCCGAAAGTAGCAGCTGGAGCTATCGTGACGAGGCTTTAGACGAGTGTCAAGGTGCAGGAATGCGTCTCGAAAGGCATGAGGTCAGCCCGACTCTACGACAGTGCACCCTGCAACTGGGCGCCCGGCATACATGACAAGCAAGCAAGAAATGTCGAAGAGGTTCCATGCACGCTCTGGGCCACACCAGTACCAGCGCCATCCATATATCCATACCTAAACACGTGGGGAGAAAATATGTGTGGTCCGAGACGGTGAGTTCATGCCTGTGAAGCTAAACTCTCATGCCCAAATATGTAACAGCCTGCATGACTGGTGACTGGTGATATGATCCCCAAATTGTACCCATTACACAGAAACACTACATGTCCCCAAAGCCCCTATTCTTAGCATTCATCAATGCCCCCAAAACCACGATGAAACCGCTACAACTCCTTTAAAAAGCCGGTTTGAACAACCCTATTCTGGTTACTAAGGCCGCTGTGTTAGAGCCTCCGAGCAGCCTTGGCGAGAAATTCGAAGGTGTAGAAAGCCACCTCAGAGGGGCTGAGGGTTCTCCTGAGGGCGTTCATGTAGAGATTAAGGGAAGAGCAACCATGGCGTACGAACACTCCCGCCTGCAAGGCGTCTTCCTCAAAGATCTAGGGCTCAGGTTTTGGCGCGAACTCAAACTTCCTGTACACCCTAAACTGTAGACACAACGTCCCTCTCCGCCCGAATCCACCATTCCAGAACACGCCGATTTCACTGAAACCCCGTAAGGTTTACGGTTTAGGGCTGAAGGCTTGAGTCCTTGAGCCCTCACCCTTGCAGCACAGGGGCGAAGACATATTCCAGTACCTGCCAGCCAATGTGACCACCTCAGCTTCGGTGCTCAAGGCTCCATTACTAGCTAAGGTCTTCCGTCCTAAACCCTAAACAATGCGCCACGTCACGGTAGAGATCGAGGCTGATGCCAATGACGAGAGCATTGGCCACGATAACGATCGCAGGGACGATGTTCAACCAGGCAGTCCTCCGGTCAAACCTCGGGCTTCAGGGTTTGAGCTTGAGGAGTAAAAGGAGTAAAGGGTTGGGGGTTGAAGTTTTGGGCTTTGGTTTAGGCTTAGGGTTTGGGGCTTAGGGCTTAGAAGTTTGGGGTTTTGGTTTAGGCCGACTATGCATCCCAGCTTGCCCCAAAGTGCACAGCTGCTACCCAGGAGCCGAAGGCTTCTTGAAGGGTAGGGGTCTCCCTCAGTATGTAAACCCTTACAAAGTCTAAAAGAAACTAAACAAAACCTTCTCAAGTGGCTCATAAAACCTTGCAAAGGCCTCTTAAAAAAAAGGAAGCAAACCCCAAACCCCTGTAAAACCCTATGATGTGGCCCGGGACTTCTCGAGCTCAGCTTCGGTTTTCCCACCGGCACTGGTACAGGAGCTGGGCATTTGCATCTCTCGTCGTTTCCGGAGGGCTTCGGCTTCCTCGCGACCTGAAGCAAGGCTTGGGGCTTTAGGTGCTGTAGGGTTTAGGGTTTAGGGTGAAGGTGTTTTGGGGTTGATGGTGTTGGGGTTTATGGGAGTTTAGGGAGTTTAGGGGCTTGTGTAGGGTGTTGCAGATCTTGGGATTTTAGTTGAGGTCCCTTTTCCACATGCTGTCAGTAGACAAAACCTGCAGTTTTGAGTTTAAGCATTTTGGGCGTGTAAAGGTTTTAGAAGCACATGATGCACCTCAGCACCTTGGGGGGACCCAACACGAGAGAGATCTTCTCTGCCCAGGCACATTGCACCACGTCCAAAACATTCTCTGACATCTCCAAGGCATCTGTAGTGCCCGTATCGATCTCTGCTATCACCATTTCCTCGTCTAGCGGCACCGAATAAGCGCAGGCAAAGCAGTATACTAGCATTAATGTCAACCTCATACTTAGAATCCCCTGCGTAATTGCAAAATCCAATTCCCAGAACGTAATTAGAAACCCCCCGCCCCCCACCCCNGGGGGGCATTTTCTTAATATGAAGTGAACGTTGACTAACTCTTTCAAAGTATCCCCTCCCCTATAGGATGCCAACTCCCAGTGTAGAGCTTTGGTTTAGCTAAGCATCGTCTTGCATCGGCTGTGATGTCTCGTCCCCAAGTTTGGCAACTTCTGTGCAAGCCAGGGCAGCCCGATCAGCGACGGGAGTCTCGCCACTACGGTCCTGTACCTCTGCAAGCAGTAGCATCGGTTTAGGATTTTGGGCTTGCAGGTTAAGGTATTTGGGGGTTTAGGGGCTTGCGGTTTAAGGGTCGCGGGACAGGATGGAACTGGGTGCCGGACGCAAACTGATGCCAAATCGTGCGCATGCTGCTGGACACCTGGGCACAGGCTTCAACACCACCGACTTAAACCACATCCACCCAAGCAGTGCCTTCTAACAGGCCGAAACCCGAAACCCCTAAAACCTCAAACCCCCACGCCCGAAAACCCTCACTTCCCAACCCCCCAAAATCCCTAAACCACCAGCGCAGCCTAGCTACGATCGAACTCCGCCCGAAGCTTTTCCACACTCTCCTCGAAGGCCGCTTTGGCGTGGCGCAGGCGGTCCTCGAAGCAGAGCGTCCAAGAGGCCCAGGACCCCTTTAGAGTAATATAGGTGCCTTTATAATTAGAATAGAGTTCCCTTTGAAGGGGTCCGTAAGGCTACTATAAGGGCTCTATGATATTGGGGCCTTAATAATTTGAATAGGGTTTAGGGCCCATTATACTACAATCATAATACGGAACCCCAAAATAGTATTGGTAATTATTGAAACCCCTACATTACCCCTTCAAGGTTTAAGGCAACACTTTATGGAAGGATATCGAAAATCCCTGAGATTGGACTAAGGATTCTGAATGGGGGACTGTTAGCATCGAGACGCAACATCGCAAAATTTAGTGCGAAATCAATCGGAATGCAAGAAAAAAGATCCGCCCTCTGGGTGTGTAAGTTCCACAAGCTCCAAAACACCTGGCCTGCACTTCCTGCGGCGGCCGCGGGGGATGAGGCATCATCACAGGTTTGGCGGAACAAGCTTTCGAGCCCACCAGCGGAAGGAAGGATCTCTTAGTCTTGGACAGCTTACAGTGCCACAGGCGCAGCCTGACTTCCAAACTTGAGATTTAGTCACCACATCCGAACGCTCTGCTGTCACCCGTGCGCTTGGAGGAATAGGGGACCTACTATTAAGTCGGTTCTAAGTAGGGTTACATAAACGCCTTAATGACATCTAAAACAAGGACAACCCCTTAAGACAACCCGATGGGACGACAAACTCTCTTAGAAACTCATGAGGCAGAGCCGGCCTGCAGGAATCCAGGTCTCCTTAGTTGTGTAAGAGGGAGCACGGAGATAGCTGTGGCAGCAGCAGCAGCAGCAGCAGCGTAGTAGTAGTAGTAGTAGTAGTAGTAGCCGTCGTCGTCGTCGTCGTCGCGTCGTCGTCGTAGTAGTAGTAGTAGTAGTAGTACGGTTGATGATATAAATCCTGCATTACGCAAAATAAGGAATATACCATAATTCCCATAGTCTAGAGGCAATGCAGGATTTATATCATCAAGTAGCAGTAGTAGTAGTAGTTGTTGTTGTTGTGGCAGTGCTAGTAGTAGTAGTAGTAGTAGTAGTAGTAGTGGTAGGTAGGTAGGTAGGTAGGCGCCCATGCATGCATTTAGGCAGGGAGGTAGGTAGGTAGGTAGGTAGGTAGGTATTTAGGTAGGCAGGTAGTAGTAGTAGCAGTTGTAGTAGTAGTANAGGTAGGTAGGTAGGCGCCCATGCATGCATTTAGGCAGGGAGGTAGGTAGGTAGGTAGGTAGGTAGGTATTTAGGTAGGCAGGTAGTAGTAGTAGCAGTTGTAGTAGTAGTAGTAGTAGTAGGAGTAGTAGTGGTAGTGGTAGGTAGGTAGGTAGGCGCCCATGCATGCATTTAGGCAGGGAGGTAGGTAGGTAGGTAGGTAGGTATTTAGGTAGGCAGGTAGTAGTAGTAGCAGTTGTAGTAGTAGTAGTAGTAGTAGTAGTAGGAGTAGTAGTGGTAGTGGTAGGTAGGTAGGTAGGTAGGCGCCCATGCATGCATTTAGGCAGGGAGGTAGGTAGGTAGGTAGGTAGGTATTTAGGTAGGCAGGTAGTAGTAGTAGCAGTTGTAG
>BGNK01006165.1:11056-30048 GCA_003297005.1 Symbiodinium sp. clade A Y106
AGAAGGCTTATCTAAATTTACATCATCTCAGCGTGGGCTGCGGATGCCCCTGGTCGAGCCTCTCCGTGGCTCAGCATTCAGGAGTTTCAGGGTGTTCGATCCCCCAGATTTATTTTAGGATTTACAGTTTTGGGGGTTGTTGTTATCATCCCGAAGAGAAACCAGGTTTTATACTCATCCTGAACAGAAACCAGGTTTTCATATCGGGAACCAGGTTTCCTGAAGGCACTAGCCCCAAACCCCGGGTTCAAAACAAGAACCTANATCATCCCGAAGAGAAACCAGGTTTTATACTCATCCTGAACAGAAACCAGGTTTTCATATCGGGAACCAGGTTTCCTGAAGGCACTAGCCCCAAACCCCGGGTTCAAAACAAGAACCTATTTTTTTATAGGTTCATGGATCACTAGGTATATATATATATATGTATCTGTGTGTGTGAACGTGTACATGTAAACACATCAAGTCACAAATGCCATCTAGTAGTTGTATGCCCGGCATATTCGGTACACTTGTTCGCAGTCGAGTCAACACACCGGGCTGCCGGGCTGTCAGGGCGGGTGCCCAACCCGAAGACCTTGGCGGGACAGGCAGGAGGATCCTGTTGTTTAGCTAACACCAAAATAGGGTTTAGGGTTCTAGGGCTGTGGATCTGATTGAAACCAAGGGCTCGCAGAGGGTGGTCCTGGAAGGAGTTGTGCATCTGGACTCGAGGCCAAGATCATAACTGTCCAGACCCTAAGACCTATAACCTTAAACACTAAACCCTTAAAGAGGTGGCCCTTGCTGGTCAGGGGTCTGAGTCATCCGTTATCCTGAGACTCCGAACGGAGGTGACTCTGAAAGCAAGCCTAGCGCTTGCAATATACCAGCTACTAAGGTTAGTCTACGAGTAAGTTAGTGAGACTGACCCTGAACAACACCAACAACAAAACAAGCCCTCTACCGCCCAAACGCTGAACCTGCTCTACAGCCCTAGTGTCCTCTGTCTCCGAAACCACACTGACCCTTCACCAGCCTTCAGTGGCTAAGGGCCCAGGCCCCTTCGGACGCAAAGACTTCGGCCAGGGCCGACCCTGGAGGAATTAATTCGGCACATGTTTTCAAATGCTGACAAAGGAAGAGATATGGGAGTTTCCGAAAATAAGGGTTCCGTTGAAGGGCTCTATAAGGGTTTAGAGTTTCCGAAAAAAAGGGGTACCGTATTTTGGGGTCCTTATAGTAAGGATCCTACTATTTAGGGTACTAAATAAGGGGTCCCTCTTTCCGGCAACCCCCATATTGGCATTGTTGCTGTTAGCATATATACGACTGGAGCCCAGACACTGACATCAGAAGCTGTATGCTGAGGTCATAGAAAGCTGCACCGTCGAGTGCCTCGGAAGCTCTATGTGCAGCTCTCCTGGGCAGCCTCAAAGGCAGGTCACCACCTAAACTTGAACCCTAAATCCCGAATCCTCAAGGTCGAGAGCCTAATAAAACCTCACACCTTAAAACCCCAAACCCTGAAAACCTTCAAACCCAAAGCCTCAAAAGCCTCAACAGCGGCTCTTTCCCGGGGCTATGGTAAGTCTGGCCTTCTCAGCAGAATCCGTCGTTGCGGCGGTGCCTACAAAAGGAGAGTCCTAGAGGTGCGGTGAGATCATAGGTATTCTGAGCAAATGCCGGGGTTTCGTAAGTGCAGCGTTGTTTTGGGAGCGTAGGGCTGGAGTGGGAGAAGTCTGCAGGACCACCTGCAGAAATGGAAGATGATGTGGCTCCCGAGCATTCTGGCAGTGTCGTAAGGGGATCGGAGGCCTTGGTGATGAAGTGCCGGGCCTTAATAATTAGAATGGGGTTTTGGGGACCGTTATACTATACTTTTATTAAGGAACCCCAAAAAAGTATTGGTAATTGTTTAGGCCCCTTTAGTACACCATGCACAGACACCCAACAAAGCAGAATGTTCAGTTCTTAAGTCCTCCTCGACACTGCAGAAAGGTTCTCATATGTTCTCATATGGCACATGTACACCTGCCGAGAACTGAATACACATAACTTTACAACTAGTTGCATTGTGAGAGGGACAGAGAGAGAGAGAGAGAGAGAAAGAGACCGCGATATCTACACGCTTTGTGAAAGAGTAAAACCTGCACGCAGAATCACGGTCCCCATTTTTTGTCGGCATCCACTCGCAGGCTGACGAAGAAGGCGCTGACCTGAATGCAGTGTAATTTCTGCTTAGCCTGTAGGGATTCAAACTTCAGGATCTTACAAGTTGCTTAATAAGGCTTCGAGTTTTGGGATTCAACCTATAGTGGTAATGGACCCGAGTCCCTTCTCTCCAGAAAGGGGCCGCAGGTACGAAAGACCGTTGCCACGGATGCTCTGCGATGGAAAACTACCATATATGACTTGTCCCCTGCCCCTGCCACAAACAGTACACCGACTGTGAATGAAACCTACAGCAGCAGCAGCAACCAACAACACCAAGCAGGATAGAAAGTGGACAGGTCGCAGCAAGACGAGTCGCAGACTCTGATGAAGGCACCGATGATGAAGAGCTATCCTTCTTGACAACACATTCAGAATTCATGGTTCCTAATCTACCCTAAGCCCTCAACCCTAAATCCTCCATCTATCTTATCTTGAGAAAATGAGGGCAATTCGCTCATATGCCGGCCTGTCAAAGACGAGAACTTCCCGGGCCGAAAGCCTCACAGGGCACTGTTCGGTAACAGCCGTGGCCTGAGATCCGGGATCAAACACAATAGATGAGTTCTGCTATACTACTAGTACACTACACATACTACACTATACTATACCATACTATACTATGCCATGATACACTATTCTATACTATAGTATACTATACTGATTCGGGAACCAGACCCTCAATTTGTCAATCTTTGGGTGGTTCTCTCAGCCAGTGGGCTGTTGTTGCCGCTGTTATTTATGCTGGAAGCCGTCATGCCATTAGCAACTCAGTACTCACAGAAGCAATCGCACAAATGGAAACGGCGGAAGCGGCAAGACTGCCCAGACTAGGAAGCCACTAGCAAAACGGGGAGCTGCAGTGGTGAGGAAAAAAATTCGCAACCAGAGCTGTCGTAGTCCTTGCAGCTTTTGAAGCAGACGGACCGGACTAAAGAAAGGGCGCAGCCTTCATCATGATGTCGCAGCCAAGCGAGCACATCGCATTGAAAGCGCTGATCTGCGACTGAACCTCTTCACACACGAGCATCACAAGATCAAATGTTGCTCAGTTCCCTGAATCTTACTATATCTCTCGCCAATGTCGACCTGCCTTACGACAGCATCCTGCACAGCTCCGAAGTTTGGTAACTGGCTCGCGGATGATTGGGATTTTAGTTTCATGGCACTTGGCCATTTCAATTGCGCGCAGGGCAAGTCTTGGCACCGCCTGCCCAGTTTCTGCCTCTCGAAGATGCAGTGAAGCCACGTAACATTGAACATATTCGCTGTTGTCGCCGCTACTTCTGAACCCAAGGAGTATGCTTTTGCATCATGCACACGAAAAATGATGGCGGGCTCGACCCGAAGCTCTGTGCCTGCAGACCGTGACACCAGCCAATCAACCCAAATACCGTTATAATATAGGGGCCTTAATTATTAGAATAGGGTTTCGGGGCCCATTATACTAGACCTATAATAAGGAACCCCCACAACAGAATTCGTCATTGCGGCCCTTGTAGTAGATGGACAAGCCGTCAACCGTGAAGCCCCAAAATCCCCAAAGCCCCAAGTCTCCCAAGACCAACTTCGCTAAATCTGCCCTGAACCTTTCGCCACTGCGATGATATCCGTGATATCCGATTTGGGGTTTAGGACTCAGAATTTAAGGGCTTAGAGTTGATACGACCTTCACCCACTTCCCAAACATGAACACAGCGAAGACTTTGCAGGGCCCCGGCATCTCCGTGGGCGGCGCTCGAAGAGCCTTTGGCCACCCTGGAAGCAGTGCAAAGTCGGATCTGGGGCTTGGCTTCGACTATAGGGTTTCGGTTTAGGGAATTGGGGCTGTTTCGGGCTCATGTGCTTCAAACACGCGGCTACGCGTGTTGCTCCAGAAGTTGCTGCAGGGTTGGAATCGAAGGTGCTTTTCTTTGTCCATCCTGCATGCCGCACCGCATGCTATGTCCCAAGTCTTACCGTCGGATCCGGAGCGCCAAACTTTATGAATTGTTCCAATTGTTATGGCATTGGAACATCGATCTGATTGCGGTCCCCTGCCAGCATTGCAACAACGACGGACTCAGGTTCGCGTCTGGCCCAACTACATGCACGCGAATTCAAGCCTACAGGCCTCAGGCTCTCAAATGAATTCATATGATACTCAAACCCCAAGCCCTCAAAGCCTCAAAGTCTTCAAGCAAATCTCGAGCCTCATGGCCACGCCCTGGATGATGACCTCAGTGCGGTGGAGCCCTGGAGCTGGGGATACGGGTTTGGGTTTTAGCGACCCTGCATTCCAAGACCGCACAAGCCTCGGCTTCGCGCAAGTGGGGGTACTAAAACCCGAATTTCGAGCTCGGTGGAAGACACCCACCCTGTCCGCTTGACGTAAGACTCATGATTCAAAATTCTGCAGGAAGCCTGCATCTCGTGAATTTGCCTATGACATTGCACTGTGCCAGGTTCCAGAGCTGAGCTCGGGATGCGGCCAGTCGAAATTCTACGTAGTACTGGCATGACGGTCTCATGATCGTATTTTTTGGTGTCAAAATGACCACCATCATGTGTTTCCTGAGCAGCATCAGCATTCATCTAACATCCCGTTTGCATCATAGCATCTTGGTCGTCACTAAACTCGCAAAGAACATCACAACACTCATGTGGTCATCATCGCCATCAACATCTGTTCTCATCGTGGGTCTCGACATCGTCACTAACATCATCATCGACATCAGAGTCACCACCGTCATCACCATCGCCATCATCATTATCCTCGTCGTCGACATCCGTTAGCTCTCTGCCTGTGTAAACTGGCACTGTCTAGCCTAGTGGCCGCGAGTCGGAAGCAGGCGAAAGCCACATAGAAGCTCCAGTGGTCGATGGGGTGGTGGACCTTGAGAAAACTGTTTCAGGGCTTCGGGGGGCAGTTGACATTCGGGCTCATGGCAAGCTGAACAAATTCTAGTATCACCCAATGCGCCATAATTATTATTATGATCATCATCATCATCATTAAGGGAGTGCACTTGTAAAGGATTCGATGTCTGTACAGATGGACATATTTGCAAGGCTCCAAATCAGCGCAGCTGCCCTTTTGCTTCGAGTTACATGCTTGGGCGGACACACCACCCCATGCGTGCGACTTCACGGCCTGTTGTTGAGGTGAAACACGGCTCCAATAAGAACATTATGAAGGCGATGGCGGCTCCGTCTGCTCACCAGCGTCGCTGATGTCTGGCCTGACCTGCATCACACGGCGTTGAACCTTGACTGAGGTCCTGCAAACTGCAAACCAAAACTTCGTTCTGACTCTAACACAGGACCGGCATGCTTCAACACTAAACCGTGCATGCAAGAGTAAGGGATCACATGGTCGATAAAGTCCCTCGAGATTCAAGCCAAGAAGCCTTAATTAAGTCAACCGTCAATGCCCAAGAAACCTTTGCTCCGTAAGTCGGCCTCGTCATCATCCACCGTCCTGGGCTCTGAGACGAACCTGCAGGCAGGGGGCGAGATACGACGACAGCGTATCATTGCACGACCCTCGAGCTGGAAGATCACTCGATTAGAACTCCAACGTTCCTCAGCACCGAAACGAGACGAACTGAATACCGCTTGCTATGCGCGCACAATGAAGAACCGTCCGAGGAACTACTATCGCTAGACTACAACAACACCAGCAGCCACTCTACTTCTACAACTGCTGACGCTAGTACTATTGCGCCTCGGTCTGCGACTACTTCGCCTACTGCTAACTGCCCGCGAGCAGGCCCATCCATGGCAGCGTCATAGTATTATCCTATAGGTGTACACATTATTCATCTTGGATGGTGTCTTACATGATATAGTATGCGTATGTATATATATATATATATACACACAGGATGTTGCAGTCGAGTGGCTTGACGGAAGGTTGCGGCAGGCGGCGCTTCGCTTTAGCCTTGGAGATGAGTAGCCGCTGTTGCCTCAAGCACAATCGGGTTAGTTCTCTAAATCAGGGTCCGTTTCAGGGTCCCCCGTTTTTTTTTATAAGGGTGCCGTACTATTTTGGGACGTAAAAAGGGACCCTAATTTAGAGAACCACCCAATGATCTCAGGCTTCTAAACGTCGCAGAGTAACTCGGAATGCCGGATCACAGCAAAGGGGAGTTTGCTGGAAATTGTGGGCAGTATTAAACCCTTAGTTTAAAGAAACCTCCTGGTGCTCAGAGTTGTACTCCTTGACACCCTCATTCTCCGAGGATCCCCGCGAAGACCCCGGCCTACTATCGAAGCCTCAAGTGAACCGCCAACCCCTCCAGATCATGAACCTTGAACCCCTAAGTCAACCCTATAACTCAACGCTAACGCACCCCTCAATCAAAATATAGAAAAGACAAGACATGACAAGACACTTATAAACACAAATGTGATAACAAGAATGGTGCCAATAATGATACTAACAATGGCAACAGCGTTCTGCACCTCGGCCGCGGCAACTGCTTCTTTTCCTTGGGGCTGCTCTTTCTGTACTTTGAGAGCTTAGGGCTTTGGGAGCACTAGAGCTGTTTTCGTGTGGAAGCTTTGCGAAGTTCTTTGTCTTCTTTAGGGCTCAGGGTTTCTATACCCCCCCTTAGAGCCATAATAAAAATAATATTTGTAATATTCTCTTGTGCTTTATATGAACAAAAATAATTCCTAAGGAGACTATAGGTTAGTCCCTCTGCCTTTCAGGAGCTTTGAGGCTGCAGGCTCCAGGGGTTTCGGTTCCGCTGAGGGTTTCAGGTTTTGGTAACTTCGGGGCCGTTTTTCTGTGCGCTGAAGTAAAGCATAGCACCCCTGAAAAGAGCCCTCATAGCTAACCCCGTACTAACCTTATATAGTAACCCTAAACCCTAAACCCTCATAGCCCCTGAAAGGAACCCATAAAGCAACCCTGAAAGTCTTAGAGCAACCCTTAAAGTCCTGACCGGCCGGCAGGGGTGGGTTCCGACATCGAAGAAGTTCCGAGGCTTTGGAAGCTGCTAAGTAGAGCTTTAGAACTTTAAAGTCTGGGGTTGGGGTTTTGAGTTTTTCTCGGGCTTCAGCATTACAAAGGCTTTCGGAAATGCAGCGTTCGGGTTTCGGACTTCTGGAGGCTCCGGGGAAAGCATGGAATCACTTGCGGTTCGAGAAAAATAGCTCGCAGCCCAAAACCTGACCCCTCACCTCTTAAATAAAATGGAATCCAGGGCGCCAAAACTTTCGTGCCTTGCTTTGGGGCTTTTGGGATTTAAGGCTCGAAAGTAGAGGGCGCTACACTGCCGCCCTACTTGTAATTCAAGTCCAAAGATCCGGGATATACTAGACTATGCTATGCTATACTGCGCTATGCTATACTGCTATACTACACCATACACATGTAACCGAATAGCATGCCAAGCCACCTCGGTCGGGAGGATGGCAGCTCCGGGCGGCTGTCTCGTCCGCCTGGCCCAGGGACCCTCTAAACCCTAAACCCATGGCAGAAGCACCCAAAACCTCCTTACGCAGTGATCGGCATTTACACAGACAAACATAATATGCGCATACAGGTGCAAATACAACTATGTACATCTATAATCTTCTATACATCTACATGTTCAGTATTTGTAGCCCGAGTTTGAGGAGAAACGGTCCATGGCCCTCCCAAGCCTTGGAGCAACAGGCAGAAAGCCGACTTGACGGGCTTTCTGAAACAGGGGCCCTTTGCAACAAGAGAAAGCATCTCTATCGGTTCTATATTCTACAACCGGGGATCTATAAGGGTTCTGTATTGGAGGCGCCTTACTGTACTGCTCTTAATTGACTCGTAATTGTGTTTTTTGTCGATGCTTTAAGGCCCTAATTACGAGAGTGACGCCTTCCTTCTGGGTGTTTGAAAAGGGACCCTCCCCAAACCCTAAAACCTAAACCCTGAACCCTTACTCAAGCGTTGCAGGCTTCCCCTGCAGAGGGTAGATGCCGGGGCCTCCTCTTCCATGGAGCGTCGTCCTGTGAGGTGGAGCTACGCTATATATATATATATAGATGTGTATATTATATGTATATATATATATAGAGAGATCAGGGTTTAGGGTTTAAGGGCCTGAATATCTAAAGCCTTCTAGTCCACATATCACCATACTGTAGACTATACTATACCTCCCATAGGCAGACGGACGACAGACGGATAGCTAGACAGACAGCGAGATAGATAGATACATAGATAGTTAGATACATATCTAGGTAGATAGGTAGATGGGTGGATGGGTAGGTAGGTAGGCCGGTAGGCAGGCAGGGAGGTAGGCAGGTAGGTAGAGAGAGAGAGAGATAGAGGACAGACATTTGGGTCCGCATGGAGCCTACGCTGTTTTGAAATCTTCATGGTTTGTGGAGTCTCCTCCCCCGCATGATGAGGTATTATGCATACATGTACATGTGTATGCAGGCTGTACAGGGGTCTGTGTATGCATGTTGGTTTCCTGGCAAGAATGAACACAGGCCCAGTCAGATGCCCCCATACATTGCATTCGTCTGTGCTTGGACGTGTGTACGTGCATACATACATACATACATGCGTGCATGCATACATACATACCTACATGCATGCATACATACAGCATGCATACGTGCATAGTGCATGCTGCGTAAATACATACGTACACGAACACATACATAGAGCGTCTGTGGTGTATCAGTGCTCTGCTTATATACAGCCCAATGCCTGGAATTCGCAAGACAAGCTGTCTATTGATGCAAGTACTTTGAGGTAAAGCATGCACAGTGCTTCTAGAAACAGAACATTTATATTAAGTCGCGATTGTGTAGTATTCATACTTGCTCTGTTTTGAGAACTCTGCACCCCGTACATACAAAGCCTCTAAAGTCTAACAATCTAAACCATGAAAACCGCAAATCCTGCCACTGAGGTCCTCTTCATGGCCATTGGCCAAAGTCTCCTGCACCTCTCATGGGTTTGAAGTTTCGGCTCAGGCTTTTGGGGTTTCATTAGGGTGTGGTTTTTTTTCACGCCTTTTTCCTCCTAGCAGTTAAGGTCGGCGGAATCCACACATTGTGGAAGGCTACAGCCAGACCCTTGCTCTCACTATGGCCACCCAGGGTGTGGGGTTTAGGTTCAAGGGCCTGAATGGTTTTCAGGCGAATGAAGTAATGCCGGCGACCCGAAACCCCCAATGACATGGAGGCTATGCTTTGGGAACCTTTTAATCCAATACAAACCTAAACTCAAAGCCTCAACCCTAAACCCTGAGCCCCTAAACCCCTGTGAAACCTAAACCCTGAACCCTAAACTCTGAACCTTATTGAATTCAAAGTGAATTCCTACACTGTAAACTCTAAACCACAAACCTCTGCACCCCAGGCCCCAACTAACCCCTACGCCCCAAACCCTAAACCTTCAAACCCTGAATGCCTTGAACTCTAAATCCGGAAAGCAACCTCGCCTGGAACTGCGCATGTGCGGCGGTCGGCAGGGGCTGGCATTGATCGGAATGAAAGTCAACACAGCTTGAGTCTGATACAGTGGGGTTTTACTAGTATGAAGATTCTATCAATGTTTGGGACTAGGGTTGAGGGTCGAGGGTTTAGGCCGCGTGCCAGCATGGTCTCAAGACTTTTCTACTACTCAAGGTTCAGTGGCAAGGTCTCGGGTTTAGGGCAGAAAGCTGGGCCTTGCCAGGGCTTTAGCCTGACTCCCGCTGGGTCTTTCAAAGATCTCTTGGGTCTCTTCAGCTGCCTTGGCTCCACATGCCCAATAACTTAGTTGCTGAGTTCATAAGCCCCCCAAAGTGTACACTTTTAGTTCTATAGTGGGTAGTATTATCCAAAAAAGTGTAAAGTGTATCCACCCAGCTACTAAGATAAAGAAGGAGAGGACCGGCTAGGACAACTTCAAGACCTCTTCACCTACCAAGGGGGTTGCGTGTGCGCGTGTACATATAAAGACAGATAGATAGGTGGATAGATAGGTAGATTCATGTTTTCACTACACACAGATATATATATATATATATATCATACGTACATACATACCTACATACATATAATATAGGATTGAGGGGCTCTGCTCAGGTGAACGAACATCGACCTGACATCAGGAGCCATGAACCATGAGCCACGCATGACAAACGGGTCTTCAGGATCTAGGTTTCAGGTTTAGGCATTATGGCTCATGGGCTTTGGCAAGAGTTCTCTAGTCCTTCTGTTGTGAGCCCCTGCTGTCACCTCTATGTGCTGTCGCAAAGTCAGCGCTCCTTGTCTTAAGATCCTTACATTGAGGGTGTTAGCAAATTAGTTAAGGTCTAGTTTCGGGTCCCGTGGTTTTTGATACTCAAACATGTCTTGCCATCTCACTTCGGTTGTGCGGAAATTTAGTGATGGGAGATGGTAATACCAAACGTCACCCACCGTCGTGGCGCAGTTAGCAGGCCTTGTCCGATATCCGAAGGAAAAGCGCTACATTACTTCAAACGCGCAGAAAGTCATACGGTTTCGGCCTGTGTCGATCCCTCGGCGAGCGACGAGGCCGCCTAGCAAAACCAGCAAAGCATGGGATGTGTTAGCTTCTGGCTGCGTCTGTCACAGCGAGTGGCAGAAAACTTGTCCTATCGTTTCCCTTCATTGCTACCAGTGGCAAACAGCAAGATGGAAGACGCAGAACAGACAAGGCCCCCGAAATCAAAGATGTGTGAAGCAGCGTATACATACATACATACACATCCGTCCATCCCTCCATCCGTCCATCCCTCCATCCGTCCATCCGTCCATCCATCCCATCCAACCATCCAACCATCCACCCCTGAATCCATCCCCAAAGTGTTCGTGGGCTGGGGGTAGGATTGGTTCTGCTAGGCAAAATGTCCATGGATACGAGGCTTGTCTGATTCACCGGTGCATGCAATCGCCAATCTGGTATCATCCTTTTGCCTACCATTTTCTGACAGCGGCCTCAAAGATTGATTGTGGACAGAGACCGCCGTTCCAGGCTTACTCCTGCTGCTAGCTCCTGCTCCGTCTACTGACGCTCCTCCTACTCCTACTACTCCTACTCATAGCTGATGTTGCTCCTACTCCCACTCCTATTCATACTACTACTACTACTCCTCCTCCTCCTCCTGCTGCTCCTGCTATCTCCTGCTCCTGCTCCTGCTGCTGCTGCTGCTGCTACCACTGCCACTGCCACTACCACTACCACTACCACGACCACGACTACTCCTACTACTCCTATACTCCTACTACTCCTACTACTCCTACTACACGTACTACTCGTACTACTCCTACTACTCCTACTACCCCTACTACTCCTACTACTCCTAGTACTCCTAGTACTCCTAGTACTCCTAGTACTCCTAGTACTACTACTACTACTACTACTACTACTGCTACTACGACGACTACTAGTACTACTGCTACTACGACTACTACTACTGCTGCTGCTGAAGCTGCTCCTCCTCCTCCTCCTCCCACTACTACTACTACTACTACTACTACTACTACTACTACTACTACTACTACTGCTACTGCTAATACTACTACTACTACTACTACTACTACTACTACTACTGCTACTGCTACTACTACTACTACTACTACTACTACTACTACTACTACTGCTACTGCTACTGCTACTGCTACTGCTACTGCTACTGCTACTGCTACTGCTACTGCTACTGCTACTGCTACTACTACTNACTACTACTACTACTACTACTACTACTGCTACTGCTACTGCTACTGCTACTGCTACTGCTACTGCTACTGCTACTGCTACTGCTACTGCTACTGCTACTACTACTACTACTACTACTACCACTACCACTCCCACTCCCACTCCCACTCCCACTCCTACTCCCACTCCTACTCCTACTCCTACTCCTACTACACTACTCCACCCCACCACCCCACTGACCCACTACCCCACTACCACTACCACTTACTACGACTACTACGACGACGACTACGACGACGACTACTACTACCACCGCTCTACTGCCACGACTGCGACTATTAGAGCCTGCTACCACTACCTTTAAAGTCGACCTAGTATTACCACGACGTCACTTGCTGTGATGCTGCTGCTTCCTCTTACTAAAACTGCAACGACGAGTACTACCCAATTCAGGGCGTAGCGCCGGGACAGCCGAACAGCAACACCATTGACCCGAAAACACGAAACCATGTCACATCGGTCACAGGGCCAGGACCTCGCAAGTATCGAAGTACTCGTTGCACGAATGGCCAAACTGGGCAAGAAACCTCGGCATTCAAATCCGGGGGGTTCGGGGGGATGGACTCTTTGGAGTTCAGGGTCTGTCCTGCAAGGAAGCGACGCTTCTGGTTCTGCCTCATTGAAACCTGCCCCTAGACCCCGAGCATGCACATCTGATCGAGATTTCCCCCAGCAAAGGCTTGCGCCAACGCGGAATACTTCTTTGCAAGGACTGAATCCTGACAACCTAGCTGAACAATCTGCCGAGGGACCTTTCCATTGCTGCCCTCGCATCAGGAATGGAAACAGATCTCTTGCTGCGCTCCTCCTGCCAGGATTCGTAATTCGAAGCTCGAAGTACAAGACTCACGATGTGAAACAGAACCAAATTCAGAGTCGTATCCGTAACCCGTGACCATCCACCATGATCGAAATGATGGTCATAGTAGCAGTAGGCATCACTCCAAGAGCAAGAAACTCAGAAATGGAGGAATGATTCATCGTGAGTTCAATAAGTACTTCGGGGCTCAAAGCACAGTTTTAGGGTTCCAGACCGTCGGATTGAATGTCCGTTTTGTTGTTCCAGCGCTGCTCGACAGGCTGTCCTCAATCTCATCATTCAGCCGCTCCAGCATCTCCTGCAAAGGCACGCACCAGCATCTGAGGGCAGCACTAACAACAGCAGCGGCAACAGCAATACAAGATTGATTTTGCAGTCTTTGCCTCAACACTTGCGAAAACACCAGCAGTATCACCAAGAGCACTTTCCAGCTACCAGAGCAAGAATAGCGCACGGCAGTCACCGAGCTATCGGATGCTCTCCTGATCCCGCTTGCGGCTGGCTTCCAAGTTCTGGACCGCCTGGTTCAGGAGAAGCCGTGAAGTAACGATTCGGGGATATTCAGGGTCTAACAGACTAGCACATCATATGGACCAGAGCTTGACCCATGGTCTTGCGTGTATGTACATACATGCATACATACATATAGATGTGCATAGATGCAGCAGTTGTATGTTCTACAGACATAGCGGCATGAATGTTGGCCTGCATGTCCCCACAGGTCAAATTCACATTCCGTCACTATCTGTTTGTTCTCGTATCTATACCATGTATTCATATGTATTGAGAGCTGAGAAAGAGGTGTGTGTGTGTACATATGTATATATGTGTGTCTCTGTGTGTGTGTGCGCGTGGCCTGTATGTATACGGCGTCTTTTAAAAGACTGTCCATTATGATATGTGCTTTGGTTTATCCATAAACAGCCTGCAACAAAACCTGATACTCCCAACACATGCACTAGACTTGAAAATGAGAAACACGCGCTCTAGTCGAATCGTGTCGTGTTCATACTTGACTGGTTTTGACAAGTCAACAGCCCTACAGCTCGCACCTGCAAACCCGAAATCCCAAACTCTAAAACACCTGAAACACAGAAACATACTGAAACCCAATGAAAGGGCCGAATGCATCCAGCCTCGCGGGCAGCATTGAGGTCGGCAGAAAATCTGGAGACCTCCTCTTGATGGTCATTCGCCATCCGTTCCTGCACATCGACGGTTTGACAGCGTAGGCTTGAGGTTTAAACCATCTCCGATGGTTCCTTGTAAGGTCTATCTCAGTCTATCTCCCATTTCGGTGGCTAGTTCGCTTCATCAGCTCGCTCCGAAGCTCGAAAGGTCAAGGTTGCACAGCCCTGCAAACAAAGATTGAGGTTTGACGGTTTGGGGTCTGCGCATTAGGGGATTTGGCTTAAGGGTCAATCTGATCCCGATGACCAGGGTCAACATTGACTTCTTTTTGTGTTTATCCCCTCTTTTCCGTCAGCAATCCATCTTGAAGTTAAAACTCCAGACCCCGTTGCCTTCTCCTCCCGATGCTCCTTCCCCATCTGCTCCTGTGCATTGATGGGGATGATCACAGTCGACATCGGCTTCTGCTGCTAAAGCATGAACTTTTGTTCAGCCCCATGGCCTTCTGAGCAAGATAGGTTGCCTGCTGGGCAAGATACTTTTGGTCTTTCAAGTTCAGCTCGTCTTCATGGGTCCCTCTTTCCGCCGCCATCTTCTTGTTGGCTTCCTGTGGCGTCGCAGCAACCGTGCTGGGCTCAGGGTTTCGGAACCATGTAAATCATCCGTTCATGTGACCCAGCCATGTGGTCACATGCTGAAATATTGAGGCTTGATGCCTGTTGCTGAGGACTACCCCAACAAGATCCCAACAAAAGGCCAAAGACACGAGAATGCATCGTGCACCAGCGTCCTGGAGACGCGAGCATGCAACCTTGAGCTCCTTGAGCTCCTCGCTTTTCTTGGCTATCCTTGCCGGACTGTCTTTGGGTGACGATCGCAGACGAAGGCCGAATTCTTCAAAAACATTCAACAAGGGTCACTCATGCTGCGCTTGCCCTGCAGTTTCGAGCAGACCCTTGCGTGGCTGTTGGCTTCCAGCATCTTCTGCGGTATACCCCTGACTTGCATGCTTTGCCCTAAACCCTAAACCCAAAACCCTGACTTGAAACTGTCATCACTGCGTGCTTTGCCAAGGCTCGTCGCTTTCTGATTCGTGTGCCGATCTTGTAGCTCTGCGAGGTTCTTCTTCAGGTCGGCTACCTTGTTATTGTCATTATTTTACTCATATTACTTTATTGTTATTATTATTATTGCGACTGTATTTCTTATTAGTATTTTTATTGTTGGTGTAATGATTATTGACGTTGTTGTTATCGCTACTATCGATCTTATCATCCTCGTTACTATCATCATTATCATCACCATAATGATATTTCTACCATTACTAATATTACTATTGGTACTATTGCTAGTCTTGTTGTCACTACTAACATTGTTAGTATTGACGATACTGCCAAATCGACGGTGCCTAAACACAAATATGATCCACATGAGAAGCTCCAGACCCCGAGCCCTAAGGCCCAGGGCTTCATGGCTCTGTTTGTGCACAGCCGCGCCTCGAGCTCGATATCCTTCTGCTTGGCCTGGAAGGAAGATTGAAGATCCTCCGAGCGCGCGAAGAAAGCCAGAAGATGCGAAGGCAAAGGGTGCAGGGCTTATGCTTCGAGGTGGAACATGCCAGTGACCGCGCTGTCAAGAGTGCTCTCCCCCGCAAAGTTGCGAACTACTCTTACGTAACGGGTTTCGTTTTAAAGGTGCATACATACGTAGATGCATGCATACAAACGTAGAAACAAGCACACATTCACTCATGTACGTATGTATTGTGTACGCACAGATCGTTAGATCATGTACGTACTGAATACATACATGCACACACGCAGGTACGAATAGAGAGATGGAGAGAGAAAGAGGTGCTGTTGCCAGGTCTTCCACTAGTACTAGTGCAATGCAAACATTCTTCAACCCAGCCGAGGAATCTGGAGCCAAAAATAGTCCTAGCACTTGTCCTCGCTGTAGCTGCTGTAGCTGTAGTAGGATAACAGCACTAGCAGCGGCAACAACAGCAGTGGTTACTGGGGGCCTTGGCTAACAGCAGCACAGCAGAATCTGCGGGCGTGGTATTAGCCGTTGTCGCAGTTGTCGTAGTTGCAGTACTAGCACTGCTCGTACTCCTACTCCTACGCCAGTCCTGCTCCTACTGTCACTGCTACTTTAGCTGAGGAGGAAGAGAAGGACAAGGACGAGGAGACGGAGAAGGAGAGCAGCACCAGTGGCACTGGAAGCGACGGTAGTAACGCTAATGACAGCACGGACAGCCAACTGTACTACAATAACCTCACAGCATGTTTCCCCACCACAGCGTGAGTCGAAGCCTTAAAGCTGACGCCTCCGTGCGCTTCTGTGCTGCTTCTGCTTGCTCTTTCGCAGCTTCTTCCATTTTCGTACCTCGGCGGTTTAAGGCTCGAAGTTCCCGGCGGATCTACACTTTTTGTAGGGACATAGGTCAACCAGCAAAAGCAATAAAAACAGGACCTGCAAGCAGCACCAAGCGGCATTTTGCGTCTGCTTCCTTTGCTGTGTTTTCGGCTTCCTTCTTTGCGCTCTCGGCCTCTTGCTTCGCGCTTTCCAGCTCGCGCTTCGTGGCCTCGGCTTCTTGCCTCAGCCACACCCAGAGGCCCGCCTCCTGTGACTGAGACATATACTATCTATATATATATATACATATGTTTCTGTATGTGTATATATATGTAGATAGATCGCTAACTACATAGACAAACAGATAAAAGATAGATGGCTAGATATTCATGATCATGAATTCATTTATTTTGTTTATACAGGCATCTATTCATCTATCTATATATATATATATATATCTGCACTTATTTATTCATCGTGTGTGTTTATTCGATTATCTACTGAACGTTTTGATCTTTAGTTTTTGCAGTTACAAGTTAGATGTCCATTACTGTGTCCCTTTCTATCTCTATCTTCATTTATGCTTGCATGTGTGGCTCGCTTATTTTGCTCGTCTTTGGCATTTCAGCTTATATTTGCATATGTATGTATACTTCTAACTGACTCTATCTATATCTATGTTTACAGTGATGCTGACCAATATTTATTTAGATACCTGTTCATATCTATGATCTTTATAATACATATATATACATATATATGCTACCCCCCCCCCTCAGGGATCTATGCTTTTTACTCTTTGCTGTGCTTTTCCGGTTTAGACAGTCTACCAACGATGTCAGACCTGTGCGACTACTGACGTACACATATATGCTTCCCCCCCTACACACCAATAGATTCATGCAATTTTCACCTGCATTAAGATGGTAGCCCCCAACCCAGGACCAACCTCGACCATGTAAATTTAATTGCTCACGTGTGTCTCTATGTTGTTGCGGCTAGAAGCTGAAAACACTGTAAATACCAATAGATTCTGTATCGATTCTTTGCGTATTGTTTTTGCGCATCATAACACAGTGCTAAAATTACAAAACAAATTCCAGTTTCGTGGCTCTGTTTCGTGTCGTTGCACATGCACCAGCTACTACTACTTGCTATACACTACCTACTGCTACTTACTACTACTACGACGACGACGACTACTACTACTACGACTGCTGCTACTACAAGTATTCGTGCTACACCATACTGCTCTTAACATTGTTATCATGGCATTAAATGAACTCCTACTTAATTAATAGGTCTTATCAACATGCACATGGTTATATCAAACCAACCCAAGAGCCATATTACGACGACGACTACTACTACTACTACTACTGCCACTGCTACTAAGCAAGCAGTAGTATTAATAACGTTTAGGCTCTAACCTTCATCCTGGTATACTACTACCATCTACCATCTTAACGTTATGCCAGCAATCATGCTCCTGCGAAAATGCTTTAGGCCACGTTTCAATCTCTCACGAAAGGCAAAAGCATACTCGTTTTAGTTGTTTAGATGGAACTAACGAAACAACATTAAGACACTCATTCGCCTACACGGTTCTGTTTCATGTACCCACTAGATTTAATCGTGCACGCTGAAATAATTGAACACCACATGTATCACCCTAAACATTGGTAGTCAGTGAGGCTGATTGTCAAAAACAAAACGCACACCTTTCTACCGTCTCTGAGAAAGAATTACAAACAGTGGTAATAGCTGTAAGTAAGTGTTGTACAGTTCCACATGACAACTAGATTAAATTTCATGCTATTTAAAAATATAAACGTCAAAGACCTTTAAATGTCTACAAAAGAAATTTCGACACAAACATAGACGTCAGTGTTACTTTTGATACACGTCATGGTTTAACCTCCCCATTCACCACCAGGTGAGCAAACTGCTTCCTCCTAGGCACTGCTGGGATTCAAGGTTTCGGAAAAAGAATCTGCAATGAATCCAGCTCTCAGAGAGACGGCAGAACNCACCAGGTGAGCAAACTGCTTCCTCCTAGGCACTGCTGGGATTCAAGGTTTCGGAAAAAGAATCTGCAATGAATCCAGCTCTCAGAGAGACGGCAGAACACAAGTCCTCTGTCAATTAGGACGCTAATAGGACGCGAGAAGACATTCTGCACGGCGCGTGTCACTCAGCCAATTCTCTTTTGAATCCTCCCAAAGATTGTTTTTTGGGACAGTATAGCACTTTAGCCATTTTTCTTGCACAAGTGCTGTAGTGTCCCCAAAGAACAGCCAGTCCAATTCCCGAAGTGCTGTACTGTCCCAAAAAAAACAAGCAAACAACACTTTTGTCCAGTCTTGGAATTTAGCTCCCCAGGCCTTCAAAAGCAATTAATTTTTCTGGGACAAAACAACAGCACATTTGCAAGAAAACTACCCGAAAAGCTGTACTGTCTCAAAACAACTCATCTTTGTTTGCTTAAGTGCTCTACTGTCCCAAAAAAAAAGAATCACTCTTTTCAGGTTCGTGCGGCACGGTGTCCATTAGTTTGTTTGTTTTTTGGATGCCGCAGGTGTGCACATGCAGACAATAACAAAAGCCGTGGAGACAACAAAACCAAGAAGGGCACAGGACCACATTGAAAAATTGAAACACGTTGAATTTCAATATGGCGGATCCAAGATCCAAGATCTAAGATTGCACGGGACTCCTGGAAGGAATCTTGGATTCAGGGAGGGCCATATTGAAATATTGAGACCATATTGAATTTCAATA
>BGNK01006166.1:433-26471 GCA_003297005.1 Symbiodinium sp. clade A Y106
CACTCCTTATTGGCCGACTTGCATGTCAACACTGAGTGGCCCGGCTTGTGGCATGCAGCACACACATGCAGGCCCTTTTCACATTTCATCCAGCCCGACTTTGGGTCTTTCTCGGTCTTGTTGGCGCAGCCATCCTCAAGATTGAAACCCCAGCATGCATTCCCGAACTTGGTCCTGGTCTCGTACTTCGCAAGGATCGCTGGCTTGTTCTTGGGACCGCCTCTGGCAAGGGCCTTTGCTTTAGCCTTCCCTGTCGGGACGCGCGGGATCTTCGGTGGTTTGGTCGGCTTCTCGGGCGGGTCCTTAGAGGAGTCAGGTGGCTTCACCACCTGGCTCTTCTGCATTGGAAGCAGAAACTGCTTGATGCGCTGGTCAAACATCAATCTGCTCATCACTGCATCCAAAGGTGGCTTTCCGGATGCATCCAACTTAAAAGAGGCCAAACCCTCTTGCGACATCAACAGGAACATTTCCTTATCNTTTCCGGATGCATCCAACTTAAAAGAGGCCAAACCCTCTTGCGACATCAACAGGAACATTTCCTTATCAGCACGTACACACTGCGACAAAGTCACTGCTGCAAAGGTTGGAGGAGGAACTACAGAAAGACAGTCCAGCATGCGCTGGATCCACTTCTGATGGACACTGTACGAAATCATCTTACACTGGTCGTAAGCCAATCCCCTCCTCTGCCAAGCCCACTGGCACCTGAGAGAGTCAGACGTGTCACATTCGATCGTCGTGCTTGNTTACACTGGTCGTAAGCCAATCCCCTCCTCTGCCAAGCCCACTGGCACCTGAGAGAGTCAGACGTGTCACATTCGATCGTCGTGCTTGGCCCCCCAACCTTAACTGTAGAGTTCTCGACTTGAAGAACACTGGGCTTCTCCTTGAAACCAGCAATGATTTCAATCTCCCTCTTAGGGCATTTAGAGGGTGCCAGCCAGTACACGACAGTATTCTCCAGTTGGTGGTTGCATGCATCAATCAATTGGTAAGCTGGATCCAGCTCGCCCTCCATCTCAAGGCCTGACAGGCGAGCCTGCTGTACTTCCTTCCTGGCCCTCTTCTCCGGCAAAGGAAGCTTGCGCATCGGAGCCCCATCNTCCATCTCAAGGCCTGACAGGCGAGCCTGCTGTACTTCCTTCCTGGCCCTCTTCTCCGGCAAAGGAAGCTTGCGCATCGGAGCCCCATCAGAGGAATCCTGACTCACCATATCCCTGTAAGTCTGAATGACAAGCGTTGATGCCTCGAAGTGCAGCTGACGGATGCTCGACAACTCACCTATGGTTGGATCACCCTCAGACCCAAAGACCCTCTTAGCAAGGTCAGTGAAAGCAGCCTCNGGAGGGGTCTGTGGAGTGCCCAAGGCGAAAGCCAAAGACCTGAAAGTCTTCACCCCTTGCCCCGCGAGGCCGGCGTTAAGCGACCCATCGCCCCGCACTTCCAGACACCTTCTCTCAAAGGCAGCCTGGCTCTCGATGATAGTCGACATGGTTGCAAAAGGAAACCAGGACCCCGTTTCGAGCCCCACTCGATTACTGCCAAGATTGCACTCAACATGATCCTACCGTGTCGTGGGACATGTGCAGACTGTCATGCAGCACTAAGAAGACACGCAGAACTCACTCATCTTTTTAACTACCTCGAGTCAGCAAACTTCGAGCACAGCCTACATCGAGAATATGCCTGCCCAGGCTGGTCCTGGAGTTTCCTGTGTAATGGTCCCACGGATCGGCCGCACACGAAGCTTTTAGAATGCCCTTCCATGATCAAATGCAGAGTTCTGATTTTGGTGTGCTCATAATAGCACATGCCTTCAGGAGGATCTGGAATGACCCACCTGACGAAGCTGGGCACCCCCTTGCCAGACGGCTCCTCGGAATCCGAACTGCTGCCGGAGCTGGTAGTCCCTACATTGGACTCACCACCCCCAGCAGGAGGAGGCTCTAACTCGAAGGCCTGCTCGACAACACTCACTGGACAAACATTGGATGCTTCAGCCGCAGGCTCACCCGGGTGAGCACGCCCGGCGNCATTGGACTCACCACCCCCAGCAGGAGGAGGCTCTAACTCGAAGGCCTGCTCGACAACACTCACTGGACAAACATTGGATGCTTCAGCCGCAGGCTCACCCGGGTGAGCACGCCCGGCGCTCGGAACCTCAACGGGCTCGTCATCATCCTTGATTTCAATGCACTCAGCTGGTCTTGAACAAGCACCCACGAACCGACCGCTCCTAGTGCAGTCCGGCTTGAAGGAACCATCTCTTATGGCGGTCAAGACTTTACCAAGAAGAAGCAAAGTTGGAGCAGCTGAGTCCCGCCCGTAGGTAAGGGGCATTTTGAAATCTCCAGTATGATACCCCAAAAGAAGANGCTTATACATGTGCACTTGCAAGAATGGCTGGAAACCCTGCGATCTGCGAGCACACTAGTACTGCCGTACAGAAGAAGTCTCACCCACGATCCAGCCTCATCCGAGTCAAGACTCCTGATCGTAGGCACTCCATGCCTATCCGGAGCTGGCATGAGTGGCCCCAAGGGCGGATCTTGAAGGCCCAGGCTCCCACGTACTTTGATGTATTGCTCAACCCAGTTGCCCTCCACAACTCCAANCGTAGGCACTCCATGCCTATCCGGAGCTGGCATGAGTGGCCCCAAGGGCGGATCTTGAAGGCCCAGGCTCCCACGTACTTTGATGTATTGCTCAACCCAGTTGCCCTCCACAACTCCAACCGCAGGCGCCACCAAAGGCAGAAGTTGTCCACGCATAAGCTTGGCTCCCATGGTTTTATGAACTCCTACCCCCACCTCGATAAAGGCAGCGAGGCCATCATCATCCCTGTCGATGATGAGCACATCCGAGTGCGCCAGATCCTCCCACCTGGCTCGCCCATACGTGCAGAAGAGGATGGAACCGGCAAGCAGCCGATTCCACAACTCAGGATCCTCGAAGAGAATCTTGTGCAGTTTGGCAAGTTCGTCCACCGTGAAAGGAGAAGCCTGAACGCGAGCCTTGAAATCTCGAAGCCTCGCAGACCCATGGCACCGCTTGCTCTCTCCCAAAGGCATCAGCTCCGGAATGCCCAAAACATATCTAGAAAAAGTGACNAAAGGAGAAGCCTGAACGCGAGCCTTGAAATCTCGAAGCCTCGCAGACCCATGGCACCGCTTGCTCTCTCCCAAAGGCATCAGCTCCGGAATGCCCAAAACATATCTAGAAAAAGTGACCGCTTCCAGCACCGCCTTGCGAGAGGACGCCGGCTTGCCCTCGTCCCGTAGCATGCACAGATAAGTATAGAAATGCTCTTCAGTGCCTGGGAAACCAACATTTCGCGCCTTCAAGAAGAGNGCACCGCCTTGCGAGAGGACGCCGGCTTGCCCTCGTCCCGTAGCATGCACAGATAAGTATAGAAATGCTCTTCAGTGCCTGGGAAACCAACATTTCGCGCCTTCAAGAAGAGATCGTACTCCAGAATAGATCGGTATCTTTTGCGCAGAGTAGCCGGGGCCTTACCTCCAAGCAGATCTTCAACCATGCTCTTTCGGGCCGCAGGTGTAGCGGCGCGCAGCTGGCTTATCACAGAAAGANTATCTCTTGCGCAGAGTAGCCGGGGCCTTACCTCCAAGCAGATCTTCAACCATGCTCTTTCGGGCCGCAGGTGTAGCGGCGCGCAGCTGGCTTATCACAGAAAGATTCGAAGGCCAACTTGTAATCAGCACCTCCCAAAGAGATAGAGCTTCAGCCCTCTCCTTGTCTCTCTTCTGTTTCCAGCCAAGCACTTCCCGGTCACGGACCGCATCCAAGAAGGAACCATGCACAGCCCCTACGGTTGAGCCCGAAGGCCTAACCGTCTTCCTAGGCGGCATCTCGGACTCTTCAAGAAGAGGAGCCACCGGTCGCTTGAAGATGGAGCCATACATATTCTCCAAAGGGTCTGACGGTCCAAAAATCTGTTGCCAAAAGCCACCTTCCCAAAGGAACTTCATACCCTGTTCTGGGAGGCTGCGATGTGCAGCAGCCACAGCCGAAGGCACGTCAAAAGGTCCGGAAGAGCAGACCGCCCCACTAACCGTGGCAAAAGAAGGCCCAGGACTGTCAGAAACCAAAGAAAAGGATCTGTCAGCCCCAACAGAAGAGTCAGGTCGAGATCGACTNGTTCCTCGAAGTCACTAACATCGAAGCTAGGCGAAGCCACACTGCCTCCAGCAGCTGATGCCAAAGCCAATTGGTCCCGGTGATCCGGTAAGTCCTGACAGGCCTCTGGCGACCCCGGAAAGCTACGGGATCTCTGGCCAACAGACCCGCAGCCACCCCCATCGTCCTCACTCTGTTGGCTCATATTCAACGGCCCCAAGAGAAGAGAGCGCGCAAACGGGCTATGAGGCCCTCCACCCAGCGAAGGCGAGACTCCTGCAGCTGCTGCCCGCGCTCCAAAATGTCAAGGCGATCCTCAACAACACGAAGCCTGCTCTCAGCAACGTTGAAGGAGAGCTGCAAGCGATGCAGATGCGAGCTCACCAACTCAAAGTCGGAGGTGCTGCTGGCGCCTGAAGCAGAAGAGCCAGACGCTGCCGGATCCATCCGTCAAAAGTCAAAAGACTACAGAAGCAAACTTTGTTGCTGTCCCACCCTCCCTCCACTTGAGACGAGCGAGGGAATGTAATCAAATCACACGCCCAACAGCAAACTGTTGCCACATGTGTAAAGATNAAAGACTACAGAAGCAAACTTTGTTGCTGTCCCACCCTCCCTCCACTTGAGACGAGCGAGGGAATGTAATCAAATCACACGCCCAACAGCAAACTGTTGCCACATGTGTAAAGATAAAACATGTGTGGAAAGACATGATGTTAATTTTTCAAGCATGAAAAATTTTCGCAAAGAAGAATAAAGTGATCATCACTCCGTGAGGATGTACNCAAACTGTTGCCACATGTGTAAAGATAAAACATGTGTGGAAAGACATGATGTTAATTTTTCAAGCATGAAAAATTTTCGCAAAGAAGAATAAAGTGATCATCACTCCGTGAGGATGTACAGCAGGGGCTCGAAGGTCAGGCAAGGGCCCTTGCGGCGAAGCAGGCATGACGGTGCTGGCATCGGGCAGAACAAAGCCACAACTTCGAAGGACAGAAAGATCGTCCGCACTCGAATTCCAGACATCTCTGGTGCTGAAAGCGATAAGCATAACTCGCCTGCCCTCAAAAGGAAGCACTGAGTGGGGACAGTCACGAGCATTGAAAGCCCACGCTCCAAGACTGAAATCGAGCTCACGCGCCTCGGCCAAACGCAGGGACCCACCTGAGAAGTTGGTCAGAGGAACCAAGAGGTTTAGGGTAGGACCATTGTTCGGGTCAGAGTGAGGCTCGCTCTCCACAGAATCCGAAATAAGCAGACTCGAGAACTGGTGCGTCGGCAGAACATGCAAAATGCAAGCACACAGATATCGGAAGACATTGGGAAATTCCTTAGTGAAATGGCGCAGTCCCTTGATCGGACCATGCGAGTAAGAGCCACCAGCAAACACAGAGCCCTTGGTTTGAGAGAGTCGAGTCACCTCAACTCGCGGCAGCAGCCCAAAGAGCTCAAGTACACTGGAGGCATCATAAAGGTGTCGGGCATGCAGCTCAACAGCAAGAGCTTCAGGGCCTCCAGCGCGAGGCACCTTACTAAGTGATTCTTTGCAGTCATTATCGGCACTCCTTTTAGGAGGTCTGATTTCGGCGCAGGCCGAAGCATGCAGGGCGGGCACATTGCCCGCGGGCGCATCGCCATCAGAAGGCACTCCATTGAGTGGCCCAGAAGAGGCAACCAAAGTTGCGGCAGCGTCCACTGGACGTGACATCACAGAGCTCGGCCCATTGGCCGAGTGCTCGGGCAGGCGCTCCATTGAGCCGTTCTGAGACAATTCCCAGCCTTCACACGCCCTCGTGGCATGAGGAGATAGTCACTCCTTCTTGGGGCAATTAGCGGCCGTGTGGCCGCTCTGCCGGCAACGGGCACATATGTGTCTCCCCTTTTCACACCGGCCGTTCTTGACCGGCCGACTGCAACCACTGATGTTATGATCAAAACAAATCGGCTCTCCACCATTAGTAGAGCTTTCCACAAAACTCCAGAACCTGTTCGGGTGACACAAGAATCACATATTCGTAAGGGCACGATATATAAAAGATGCCCCTGAATATAGTAATAAATATTGGAGCCATGTATAAAAAATTGCTCCTGAATATTTGCACAGCACTCAAAGGGCCACTCCTTTTCGCAGCAAGCACACGGGGTTGAACGTTACAGGTGCGAGCGCCACCGGTGTGGCACTCTAAAAGTGGTCTTGAGTTTCCACAGCTTGCGGTGCAGATTCCGCTGAGCACCCGGTCACCCCCCCAGGGCGGGAGGGCGGGAACCAAAAATTTTCCTCGCTCGTGAGGTTGCTTGAGGATGTCATGTAGCAGATTCAAAGCTGAACAGAAAGCCTCAACATGTTTGACATGTCATGAGGAAAATTGTTTGTACAAAAGTAAAACCTGGTTTCGCGAAAACTTAAAGCATAAAAGATCGCGAGGGACAAAAGGTCCCAAAAGGAAACTGCAAAACGAGGTCCACGGTTGTCGCCATTTTGAGGGTAAAAGATTTCCCTCAAATAAACAACCTTGTAGTTTAATGTGGAAAGAGTTATCCGCAAGCGGAAACGTACCTTCCACAAAACTCCAGAACCTGTTTGGGTGACACAAGAATCACATATTCGTAAGGGCACGATATATAAAAGATGCCCCTGAATATAGTAATAAATATTGGAGCCATGTATAAAAAATTGCTCCTGAATATTTCACAGCACTCAAAGGGCCACTCCTTTTCGCAGCAAGCACACGGGGTTGAACGTTACAGGTGCGAGCGCCACCGGTGTGGCACTCTAAAAGTGGTCTTGAGTTTCCACAGCTTGCGGCGCAGACTCCGCTGAGCACCCGGTCACCCCCTTAGCAAGTGCTTCCACGGAATGCTGCCTGGAAAGATGTCTGCCTTTCGCATGCCCAAAGCTTGTGCCACGCAATCGCCTTTGCCCCTGGAAGGAGCGTCTGCTATGTTTGATTTCGATGGTACTCGTGTGTACCACGCGTAAGAAAACATGCCGTCCTCCAGACGACAGAGCTCACGGATCATTCTGTCCAAGATGACCTGCTTTGCCCTTTCACAAGAGCGAGGCGGGCTGCCTCGTTGTCTATCCAATAGATAACTCTACGGCCCTCAAGCCTCTGCGGGATAAGCGTTTTCACGCAGAAGACTGCGAAAAGTTCAATCTGGCAAATGAGATGATCACCCGACTCACTGCGCCAAGCCTGCATAAGCTGGTCCGGGACCTGGCCTTGCAGCACCTTTTGGTACCCAGTGGATGGGTCCAAAATCACAGCACCAATTCCTGCAAAGTTGCCTTCAAGAGAGCCGTCAGTAAAAACATGGATGACCTCTTTGGAGTCTGTTACACTGACCTCCCTAGGCTTGGACTCGCTCAAGAATTTCAAGGCCTTGTCACACAGTTTTGTAAACTCGGCAGAGGAAGGGAAAGCTTCAGCATGTATCATCCGGTTCAAGTCTGCACACACACGCTGCTAGGACATGCCAACACATGAGCCCGCAGCAAAACGCAGCAGGCCCACTAGGACTTGTCCCATGTGCTTGGTAATGGAGCCGTCCTTTTGCGCCTGGCTGAAAAGCTCAATGAGCCTCTCAATGCGTCCCGGCTTGTTTGCAAGAACAAGTTTTCCTAGGTGCAAACGGTCAACCGAAACACTAAGCCCCAAAACGTCAAAGACATTCTCGAAGGGTTTCCCTTTTGAGTCGGCACCAGTCCTAGCAAATCTGATTCCAAGCAAATCAAGCAGTCTTCCACAGGCCTGGTCGGTCGCTTCCGCTATGTCGGCACGAGCTAACATTGGGTAGTCGTCATAGAAATAGGAACACACAACGTTCAGCACCTTGGTGAAGAGGAAGTGCACTGAACACGCTGGCGGCAGCTCCGAAAATCAGCGCATTTGCCACGTACCATGTGGCCGTTCCTTTTTCATCGAAAATGACTATAACCGAAAGACTCCTATCCCTAGCGCTCACGCAAAATTGTTTGTATGCTCTTTGCTTTCCAAGGAATGCACACTCCTAGCTCTTTCTGCATTTTCGAAACGGCCATGGCCATCGCAGCAAAGTAGTTGCTATCTTGAAGTCGCAAGCGAATGGAGGAACCAAAAGCATCATTCAGCTGAGCTTCATGACCGTCGTCAATTGGTCGGAGCTTCTCGCCCTGGCGCAAGAGGAACCTTCGCACCGCCAACCACTGGCTGGTTCCCAAGTGGGCCGTCACCTCTGCCTCTGAAGAGAAAGGGCCGGTCAAGAAACCTGCCTCGCGCTCTTCCTCTTTGACCTTCCTAAGGGCATCGGCCTCTTCCTTATTTGAGCTTCGAGGGTTTGCGAGGAGGGCGGTCCTAAGGTCCGGGGCAGCATCTCTCAAGGCGGCTGCCGAGAGCTTTGCAAGTCTAACCCGGGCCTCGAAACAATCAGGCTTGGGAGCGGCACCCACAAGATGAGTGCCGTCACTGACTAGATCCACCACGCCCATGTCGTCGTACCGGTGTTGTTGAAGCATGTTTTTCAGCAGAAGAATTCGCTTGCCCTCGAGAATCTTTTGCATCCACTCAGGCTTGGAACGGTGCAGAGCCGCCTCCTCTTGCTCCAACTGTTTCGCCAGAATTTCCATCTTTGTTAGTGCTATCTTTTGCTTTAGGACGAGCAAGCGAGCTTCCGTAGTCAGGTTGGCTCTGATCGCCGCAAGAGTGGCTTCCTGAAGTGGATTGTACGAGTCCATAGGATGGAGCAACTGCAAGGCTTCGGTCACCCATGCCTCCAGCGTCCTATAAACCCCGACCCTAACCCGGCCAGACCCCTCTGTGACAGGCTGTGCAAGGTCAGAAGTTGTCACCTGCTGGCCTATGCCTGTGGGAGGCTGAAGCACGCAAGAAGACTTATCCACACCTGGCCTAGGGGCATTATGCGAGGACTTGGGGTCAACTTCAGTGGCAAAAGCTGCTGGCAGGCCTTCGGCAGGCTGTGCAAGGGAAGTTGTCACCTGCTGGTCAAGGCCTGTGGGAGGCTGAAGCACACCACCAGAAGACTTATCCACACCTGGCCTAGGGGCATTATGAGAGGACTTGGGGTCAACTTCAGCGGCAAAAGCTGATGGCAGGCCAGAGTCCAAAGGAGGCTGGAACTCAGCACTGGCAGGGGAAGCTGATGGAAGGCCCCCAATCATTGGGGCCGTCAGCTCGCGCATGCGATCCGGATCCACCTGAGAGCGAGGCACGCTCGTGACATAAGCAAACTCCGAAAGCAAAGCTGCGGACTTCCGCGACTGAGGCCCTGAACGGCCAACGCGGCATGCTGCTCCTCGACGGGCCGAGGCGGGAAAACCGCCTGGCGGCTTAAAGCATGGGTTTTGAATCTGTTGGCAAGGGCTTCGGCGAGGCCTACAGGATAATTGGCTTCCTTATGAGTGGCAAAAACCCAACCATTAGACCCAAAAGAGGCTCCCCAAGGCTCGTGCTCATGGCTCTTGTCACACCGAGCCGTCAAGTCTGCCATCGTCGGGCAGTTGGTAAGCAAGCGCGTCGTTTTTGGGCGGCTACCTCCATACATGCAGTGGTCAAAAGTCACCTGAAAAGTCCTATGTGCATGGGCGTGCCAAGGGCTCCGGGCATCGGCACGGGCAAAGCCAGCGAAGGCCGCCCAAAAATGGCTGTTTGCAGGGTTCTCCAACGTGAAGGGTACAGCATTCTCCAATGCCCAGCAAACAAGCTTAAAGCTGAAGCGGTACAGCCTATTAGCCTGAGAGACCTTCACGTGGGCCGGGCTACCCGGCGTCAAGCTTGGCAAGCCAAGTGGATGGAGACTCGAGCGCAGGGGTTGGGGCTCAGGCACGCCCTTTTGGCCTTTAAAGCTTTCGAGATGCGCCGCTCACGAGCGCGGCTGGCCGTGCCACATGGTGGAGCGATGTGCAGGGCTGCTGGCAGGCTGGCCTTTAAGCGGTCCAGAAGAAGACTCTGCTGGGCTTCCACGGAAAGATCAAGGCGCACAGTAGGCATCAAGGCAGAGCGAAGTTGATGATCGACCGCCAGGGTGGCAAAACCCGAAGCAAAAAGAGCACGGGACAGCACAGCCGTGCCACTGAAAACCTCGACGGCTACGGGATGGATGGGCTACCGAAGCAACCTGAGGCGCAAATATCGCAAACCCCAAATTTGCCGCAAAACGTTGGGCCTCCGAAGACAACTTATGAAGATGCGAGGTGGTGTAAGCCACAAGCACCACACGGCGGCCGGACCAAGGCAATGTCGCGTGCAGCGCGGCCCTTGCAGCGAAGACGGCAGGGCCCGGTCGAGTGGGCAAAGCATCTCCAAGAAGCGTTTTGCCTTCGGCCTCATAGGGGGTGGACCCCCCGGCCCGCTCAACCCAGACCTCACCTCCAGTAAAGTCTGACAGTCCAAACACCGCATTCTTGGAGGACGGCTCGTTATGAGAGTCCCGATGGGCCAAGGTGCAAACATTGTCAAGAACCACAATAGAAGAAAATGTGTGCTGCGGAAGGTGACGCGCAATATGACGCGTGAAAACACTCGTGCTAAGAGGAAAAGTATAAGTATTTGTGCGCAAGCCGACAAGGTTGCCGTGCACCCACGCGCCTGAGCCAAAAGAAAAACCTCCAGCTTCTGCACAGCCTGCCACAGGGGCTGGCTCATGCGGCAGCAAATTGAAAAGCTTCAGCAAGTCTCCAAGGCTAGCCGAAGGTCGCTCTAAAAGCAGCTGCGCAAAAGATTCAGCCGGATGCAAAGATGGGGAGCCAGAAGCACTCGCAAGAGTGTTGGCTTGCAAGGGTGGCGACTTGGCATCACCTTCACTGCGCAGCGGGAGCCTTGGTACACTCGTGACCTGGGTGGTCACCTCCACAGCCCTTCCACCAACACAGGTGAAAGCCACGGCCGCACCTTCCTTTCTTGGATACTTTGAACTTGCAGGAGCCGCAATTGAAAGCGAAACACAACGGCTTGTCATCAATCTTAGTCACTGCACCATCGGGCACCGACACGGATCCACTGGCCGCCTTGCCCTTCTTTCCTTTCCCCTTGCCTTTGCCTTTACCTTTGTCCTTGTGCGGGCTGCTTGGGTGCAAGCGTTTCAGGGGATTGGAAGGCGCTGGGGGCACGGGCAAGTGGTTAAGGAACTGTAGCACTTCACTATGATCACTGAGGACCCTGGGCTGGCCATCGATCGGCTTCTCTCTGCCCGGCACGGCTGAGAGAGCACCTAGCAGGTTGGAGGCCACCAAGGTGAACAAATGACGATCGGCAGAAATGATCTGTGTCAGAGCCACCGCATGGTAGCCTGGAGGCGCAGGCCGCTCCAAGGCAACGTAAAGTTTGTGAACCCAAGCCTCCATAGACTGAAACGTAGCTAGGCCTGCCATGTCAAAAGCCAAGCTGCGCCTGGCCCATGCCTGACGCAAGGTCCACTCGGAACCCGTGTCGCAGTGCTCGAACTTCTCAAGCTTGGAGGTCACCTTCAAGTTTCCATCAGAGTCGATCGACAAGGTTTTGTCAGCCTTCGCTGACTGAATCTCTTGGGCTCTCGACAAGTATTTTCCCGGTGGGAGATAGACTAGCGTGCCAGTCTCTAACATCTCAACTAGCCGATCCACGACTCCATGCGCAGGCGTTGTCTCTGGAGAGAAATGCACGCCTGTCAGGCGAGCTTCCTGAGCTTTCTGCCGGGCCAAGCGCTCTGCAACCGGCATCTTTCTGGTGACAAGATCATTGGATGGCTCCACACGGGTTTTCATGTCACTGATGGACAAAGCCTGAGCCTCAAACAGCAGTCGCCTGAGGCAGGACACTTGATGATGCTCGGGCAGGAGTGAAAACTGCCCTGATCCAGTCTTTGACCTCATCCTCGCTCACGCTGTTCGGAGAGGCGGACACCGCAAAAGCGAGCGAGCCAAAGGTGCTGTAGGCTTTCCTCTCCAGGATAGCATGATTGGCGGCCGTCAAACCAACCTTCAGTGCACGCTCCTTAAAGGCCGCCTCAGAATCCAAAGTCACACTCGCCATGAACGCTAAGGGCCCCGCAATGAGCTACACAGGCCTTGCAACACTCCCTTGAAAGAAGCAATCGATGAACGCGATGCTGAGCATAGCAATCGAAGAACAAGCAGGGTCCGCCGCTGCAGCTCCCGCTCGGTCAAAATGCATGTACGCTGCAGTCAGGAAACGACCGCAAAAGAAATCCGAGCTTTGGGCATCCTTCAGGCAGTGTACAACGCCTGAAACCCGGTGCACATACACAAGACTCAAGTCCACAGGCTCCTGAAAAGGTGCTCTCGCCACATCGGCTCGGTCCTCCCTCGAGAGTGCTTCCTCACTCCCTTCGGAAGATGAGCCACCCTCTTCCCCGCTAGCCTCGTCGATTGGCCNTCGGCTCGGTCCTCCCTCGAGAGTGCTTCCTCACTCCCTTCGGAAGATGAGCCACCCTCTTCCCCGCTAGCCTCGTCGATTGGCCCGATTGCGGGGGGACCTGCGCTTGCCTTGGGCTCGGCCTGCTGGACATGTGAATTTTCCGCTGCTGCGGCGAGCACTCTATCTATCTCAGGAAGATCAGGATCATAGCGTCCTTCGCGGATGTCCCGGAACATGGCCAGAATCTTCCCATAGAGTGCAGTGTAGGCTTGCCTAGAGTAGACCAAAGGCGACTTATCTTTCGGCTTCACATGATGACCCACGAGGCGCTGATCACCCGATGAGAAGTGAACCGTGGGGCACCTCGAAGTCCAAGTTGTGAGGGTGGCCTTCAAAGAATGCGACCCTCTCTTGAGAACCTCCTCCTCCTCGAAGCCGGCTCTCAGCAGGAAGTCCTGAAGCCAAGATGTCGTCTCACCCGCTAGCATCGGCATGCTGGTCCACTTGCCTGCCGTCTCAGACCAACCCGGCAACGTAAAGTCTCCCAGCGTCAGCCCTTCGTTCTGACGGGCTTCGAGCCAGCGATGGGCCCACTGAAGCCGCACACCAGACCCAATCGCCGCGTATGGCAGCAGCCGGGTCTTCGCCTCCTGGGTCATTGACGTTTTGGAGGTCAGGCCCTCAGCAATCACAAAGCTCTCGCCCCCTGAAGTTTGACGATCGATTTCAAACGTTGCCCATCCGTCCACCTGGCCCCCGAATGGAGGTAGAAGAGGTGCCGTCCCAAGATGCACGCGTCACGGTCACCCTCAACATCAATCATAGTCTCCAAGGCCACGACCATTTTTAGGGTGAGCTCATCCCTCTGCTTGAGGGGAGCCTTTGTCAAGTACAAGTCGGCCGCCATGCCCTTGACCCTAGCACTGATGCACACGTCCAAGGCAGCATGCCTGAGCACAACAACGCCATGCAAGAAGCGAAGGGCCTCGATCAACTGGCTCGCCGAGGTAGGCCCACCTTGGCCTTCAGTGAAAACCTTCATGTAATCAACCAAGTGCTGCTCCGTGAAATTGAGCGGTGAGTTGAGGTTTGCTCCGCTCAAGGCCCACCTGAAGAACTTCAATAAGGCTGAGGTCCGCTTGCAGAGAGTGCTGGTGGCCTTCATGCGGAAGGCGGCACTGAAGGATTTCTTAATTTCATCTTCCTCCGCTGCTCTGCCGACCAGGTTAGCCAGGCTCATTCCCAGCTGGGTGGCCTCCACATCAAACAAGATCATGAACTTCAGGTTCTTGAGGGCATGGGACCTCGACTCCTCCTCAGATCTCTGGACGGGCACCCTATCAAGGTACTTCCTGACCATGGGGTTCACCTTCATTTCCGCCGGCACCTCCGGCGGCGAGGTCTGCGTGGAAGCCGCCACATCAGCAATGCCAATCAGCCTCATGGGCCTCTTGACTTCCCAAGGATAGCTCAACCGCCCCGGCAGCTCCCATGCCTGCCTCGGAACAGACTGAGCCGCTTGCTTCCTCTCAAGTTCTGCTGCAAGACGTTGCACATCTTGGTCGTCACGAGGGGTCTTCATAAGGGCCGGGACTGCATCTCGAGCCTCCACAAGAGACCACTCTGACAATGAAGGTACACTGCCCTCATCTGCATTCCAGCGCACATCGCCGTACCATGCGTCCTCGGCAGCGGAGCCTAGATTGCTCCAACTTTCCTCGGCGGGGCCGGCATCCGAAGCCTGACGGGCTTCCTGAGCAGCTTGCTCCGATTCCAGAAGAAGCCCTTCCAAATGTTGCTCGAATGAAGAAACCGCTCGACCCTCGGGGCTAGCTGGCGGTGTCACAAGATCTTGACTGTCTGCTGGAAGAGAAACCCCCGCAGCGGGGCCCTGGCCAAGGGGAGTCTCTGCCCCCGCAGAATCATGAGCCGACGAACCCCCTTGCTCGCAGGATTCTAGGGCCGCACTCGAAGCAGCCATCGCACTAGCTCAAAATCAAAAAGAGTTGCTCAGAGCCCTTGTTACTAAGGCCAACAAACATGTGAAAGTGCAAAAGCTGACAAGCAAGGCTGCGCAGGCGTCTCAAGCAGTTTCACAAGTGCGCAAAGCTATGCTCAAGCGGAGCAGGGCCCCGGCCGGAAGCGGGGCACAGGCTGGACCTGAAGCTGGCCAAGGCAGCAAGCCCAACACCTCCACAATGCGAAACTGGCCTGACGGAAAGGTTAGGGGCAAAGGGCAGCAGCGTTAGCACTCACGAGTGGTAATTGTCAAGGCTCTGCTGGCGCGACCAGCAACACGCAAGAAAGCTGAGGAAGCTGCCACGGTTCTGCTGAAGGTCTACAGCAGGATACTCTGAGGCGTCCACACGGGACGCGAGCACACGCAACTCCCTCCGAAGCTCTGCGACATCACGCTCAAGGCTGGTAACACGCTCGCAGCAGATTGTAAGGGTGCCATCAGTTTCTTGGCTGGCCTCGGAAGCAGCCATCTGTCGTCCCCACAGGACGACGTGCACGATGGGCTAGTCCCAGCCTTCGCTCTAGCACCCGGAGCCTTCTAGAAAGCAATACAAGCCTTTAGAGGGCCCCACAGAACAAAAATTTTCCTCGCTCGTGAGGTTGCTTGAGGATGTCATGTAGCAGATTCAAAGCTGAACAGAAAGCCTCAACATGTTTGACATGTCATGAGGAAAATTGTTTGCACAAAAGTAAAACCTGGTTTCGCGAAAACTTAAAGCATAAAAGATCGCGAGGGACAAAAGGTCCCAAAAGGAAACTGCAAAACGAGGTCCACGGTTGTCGCCATTTTGAGGGTAAAAGANAAAACTTAAAGCATAAAAGATCGCGAGGGACAAAAGGTCCCAAAAGGAAACTGCAAAACGAGGTCCACGGTTGTCGCCATTTTGAGGGTAAAAGATTTCCCTCAAATAAACAACCTTGTGGTTTAATGTGGAAAGAGTTATCCGCAAGCGGAAACGTACCGTAACAACCAACAAGCTGTTTTGGCAGAACACCTTTGTTCTGCTTTCCCTTCCCCTTGGAGCCTTTGCCTCGGCCCTTGCCCTCTCGATTGTAAGGCCCAGGCCGCTCGCGAGGGACCCACGGCCCCGGAGGCAAATCACTGGAGGATGAAGATTGCCCCGGCAGAGCTTGCAGGAGCACCGCAACATCACTCAAGTCCATAACGACAGGGACCAAAGCGTCCAAGCGACGACCTGCCGCGGTCGCCTGCAAGCCACCTCGGCATCGATCTTGCAGTTCCGAAAACAGCTTCTGGTCAGCCCGCAACAACTGCTTAAAGCTAGGGCGAATGTGCCCAACGGGCACTTCTTGCAATCGCGCCCTGAGCAATTTTTGATGCCACACGTCGATGACTGAGAAGTCGACAATGTTAGCTTGATCAAGGGCCAAAGCTCGGCGCTGCAACGCCTGCAAAAGATGCACTTCCGAGTCCACCTGAAACTTGTCTTCAGGGGCCTTCGACTCAAGCTTTAAGGCTTTCCCTTGAGAATCAAGGGTAAATCGAGTGTCTTTCTTGGCATCACCTTGGACTTCAGAGAGCCTGCTTGTGCACCTTTCCCATGCAACATAGCGCAAAGTGTTTGATTCGTAAATGTTCACGCAAAGATCAACCAAAGATTGACTCGGTTCAGTCTCGCCTTTGATGCTGATCCCCGTCAGCTTCTGAACCTGTCGGGTGTACCGCTCTTCGCGCTCAGGAGCGCTGAGAGACCGGCTCGGAGCATCCTCAGTACGCTCAATGGCTTGCCTGAACTCCGTAGTGACAATGGCGTAAGCCTGTTGAAACAAAGCCCTGAAGCAAGCCCGAGCCGACAAGGCATTGCTAGTATCACGCTTGACTAGAGCATCAAAGGCCACGATCAGCGGCCCCTCATCGGATTGTCCAGGCGTGTAGGAGCTGACAAAAGCCAGCTGCTTCAAATTCTTCAGACCGGCCAGCACATTAGCCTGGTCCGCCGCCGACAGACCTGAAGTCCTGACCTTATCATTGAAGACGGCCTCTGACTCCGAATAGGAGGACGCCATTGCGACCGTCAGGACCCTGCACTCTGCTATCGGCTCACATCAGCACAAGCAAAAGTCATCGCGCGGTGCACGATTGCTTGCAAACACCCTCGCATTCACAAGACCCTTATGCAAGGCAAGCAAAGAAGTACAGTGCACCAACCGCTCAAGTTGCACTTGGCACTCTCTCGCATTCCGGTGAGACTCAAGACCCGTCCTGTTCAGGGCAGCACTGCCTACACAAAGGGAACAAAACATTAGGCACGGCGATCTCGACATAGCTGGTGGAGGGCTTGCGTCCACAAATGAAGCGATCACCTTCCTCTCGGCTGGCCATGAGATGAATCACCCGGTAGTCTTATGACGGAAGACCGGCCCCTCACCAAGTGAATCACGCAGCCCCGGCCTGGGTTCCCAACGAACCATAGCATCGCAAGCATTCTCGATCTCATCGTGGTCCGGGGCCTCCTCGTCCTCACTTCCGCTGGACGAGCTGTCGAGCTCGTCCTGCTCGGGCAAGTCTGCCCCTGCACCAGCATCCCCGCCCACTCGCAGTGGGAAATAACCCGACCGTGTAGCGTCGGGTCTGAACTTGTCCAAAGCCACAGCATTGACCACGGTGCCGAGCTCTCTCAAAGGACCACTGAGGTTGTCCCTCGCATAAACCAGCTCAGTTCCACAGTGCGTGCTGTGGTATCCCAAAATGGCACGAACACCCTGCTCAGTTCCGTATTTGGCCAGCCATGACAACAAGGTGCGCTTGAGGCTATGAGTTCCCAGCTTCCTGATATCAGCAGAATCGCCCAGCTCTCGCCGCAACAGCTCTCGCAAAACTCTGGCAGCATACTCAGCGGTCATCGGAAGCAAACTGAAACCACCTCCCGTAGTTGGCGAAGACAGCAAGGGATAACCCTCACGAAGGACCACACCCAAATCAAGCATAATTCTGTGCCACCGGGCTCCCCACGCCTCCTCAAGCAGGCCGTTGATGGGCGCAACCATCGGAAGAAACCTCGTCTTGCGCTCCAGGGTATATGACGTCTTGGAGCGCGTCACAGAGGCCTCAAGAAAACCATAAAGTCCATCGTCACCCTCCGTCACATCTAACATGAGATTGGCCGAAGCTTGTGCATCAGAAAAACACGCCCTGGAATAAAGAGTAAAGCAGAAGAATCCCGCGCAGTGTTTGTCAAACTCACTGTACTCCACGGTGGTCGCACCAAGCACGATCCTTTCCAAAGTCTTGACATGCAGAACAGTCAAGGCTGGCTTCTGAACAGCCTTCCTTTTCTCAAGATATCTGGCCTTGGCAACACCCTGTATCCGGCCACTGATGTTCACATGCAGATCGAGACCGAGAACATGTACAGCAAAATTCAAAGACTCAAGAAAGCTCCTTCCGAAAGTCGCTGCTGCAGTCCGGCAGTATTGATCCATGAAGACATAGAGCACATTCTCTGTCAAAGGAAAGGGAGACAAACCAGCTGCCTTCGTGAACTTAACATACCGCATCACCGGCCCTACGCGGGCATGCAGAGTAGCACTGGCCTTCCCCGAAAAGCAATCTGTCAAAGTCTGGGCCAGGTCAAACCGGCCGCAGAATCCGCCTTGACACCACGGCAGGACTCGAAATGTTCGCCATGCGCAATAAGCAGGGCTTCCCACTTAGCCACCGCTGCTTTCCTGTGATCGGTCAGCTTTTCTTCCCACGTTGGGCCCTTAGTGTCCGGCAGCTTACCCAACACCTTAGTCGCCACCGGAGCAGCCGTAGGTTTGACAGCCACTGGCCCCGAAGAACTTGAAGCAGCCTGCACGGAGATCTGTGGCCTGCCCACACAAGGATACGGAGCCGGGAAAAGAGGTCGAGGCGACAAGATGTCGCCTCTCTCCCAAGGCTGCTTCCCCGATTTCGTAGTCACGGACCGAACAGCATGAAGCAGATGATCATCAAGTGCACAGCTGTTCCTCTTGTTTTTCAGGCGACCTGCGAGGTCAGCATCCATGGCTCAGGCCCTCAGAAGAACATGTTCACTTCGTACAGAGGACCAAGCAGCACAAACAAGAACCCCCAGTAGCGAAAAAAATTTCACTCATCATGCGAGGGCTCTCCCTCCCATCCACCCTCGGGCCAATGTGCAGAGCATCTCGCAATCAGACAGTCTGTTCATGAAGGAAAAGCTCATGCAAATGCCATGCGACATGAAAACATGTCTAAAATAAGAGATTGCGAAATCGAGTTTTTGGCCAATGCCAAAAGCGTCGCTCGGGTATAAAACATGAAGAACTTCGCTCAGCTCCGTTCTAAATCTGCTTTGGGCACAGGCTCTGCATGCAAGTGCGGCTGGTGGTAAAAGCGGAGACACCAAGGTCCTCTGCCTAGTTGGGCGGTGACCTCTGCCAGCCCACGAACATTGCGACAGCGCGCAAGGGACTGCGCTCCGAGCATTTCGATGCGCATGTCCTGCTGTAGCGCATTCCAGCCTGCTACAACCAGGACAGGCAAGCCGGGTGTCTTGCGCATTTCTTGTGTAGCACGTGCCACAAGAATAGAAATGGCGCAGTCAGCGATCATCGGCCGGAAATGGCAGTCCGACGTGGTATATATAGAGTTGGTCGATGCCCGGCGCGGACTCAAGCGTCATGATCTCTTGTCCCTCCAGGTTCAAGTGCGAAAAGTCGCACTCGGTCCTGCCCTCACTCAAAAAGTCGTAGTTTGCCTGCTTCTTCGGCAAGAGGCTGTTAGCAAGCGGAATGAATCGCAGGTTGAGCGCCTCATCCAGATGCTGTCAGAGCATCTCTCCCGCCGCCGGGACTTGACATGCCGCAGTGAAGCTGCGACCCCCCATGATCTGGCCAAACTGCCAGTGCAGCAGGTCTATGATCGACGGCACCGATTTCGTGCCAAGAGGCTGCTCCTGGACAGCTCAAGACGAACCCAGAGAATATCTGGTAGACCCCATAGGTACTACCTCGCAGCATGTGCTGCAACGTGCTGTCACTCAGAACCAGGAAAGGTCCCAGATCTTGCTCCGGCGTCGTTACAGCCACTGTGCCACGGAAGAACGTGAGGAGCTGCGCTCAACACGTGTCTACGCAGGCGGCGCTACGCTCATGAGGTGACTTCTCGCACAAGTCTGTCTATTTCAAAGTTCGGCATGTCGGGAGGAAGGCACTCCTAGTAGAGCAATGTTGGGGAGACCGCCTAGCCAACAGCCGGCGTGATCCTAGAAGGTGATTGCGTTAGCTGCATCATAGGCTCTGCGAAAAATTGCCAAAATCAGCCTGTGGCAAGAGAATACAGCCAAGGGAGTGCCAGTGTCTAAACAGCAGCTAAGGCCATGTGCCCTTGGATTGTAACAGCGGGCAAAGCGTAGTGTCTGCAGGGGCACTCAAATGGGATGTCCTAGGGGCAGCATCGTCGAAGTCGCCAAGCACCATGAGGGAGCCTGTTAGATCATGGACGAGAGCTAGCGGCAGCAGCTGCACACCGTGGCGAGAAGAGTTCAGTTCACGCGGAGCATCATGACATGCAAGGTGTTTGTCACTGCAATAGCACTCACGTGATTCTACCAACTCAAAAGTTCGAGGCTGCGCCACCGGCTGAAATAGGCTGTGCCACTTCTAGGACTGTGCATGACATAGATCCCTCAGCGGGGGCCGTATGATTTGTACTGGAATGAAGGGGCTCGAACTGATGTCAAGGCATATCTCATCCGTGGCCATGAACTCCCCCGGTATGTCCGAGATTTGGACCGCACACCCTCATGGTTGACTGACATGGCGCGAACTGTTCGCCATGTGCTGATCCAACCCAGACCCCTGGGTGACTCCATTTATTAGAGCCACGACCCACGTCAGAAAATAGGGACGACTTGTACTCGCGGCTCCAAAATATAGAGACGATACGGGTGCTGGAGCCAAAACGCTTGGGCCAGCAAGTTTATAACGAAGTTACATGTGTCGAATCCATTGAGCGAGTCGTCTACATTCACGGGTTGCCTGGTGCAGTCTTGCAGGCTTGAGCCTTTTGAGCCAAATTAGGGTATAATTAGGATGACGATGATTCGTCGCATATGATTCACTGCCATGAAGAAGGTAATCATCTTCTCCTTCACCAAGCTCAAAAGTCGTCGCAGATTGGCTAGCCATTGCGCTATCCACGGATCGAGCCNAGAAGGTAATCATCTTCTCCTTCACCAAGCTCAAAAGTCGTCGCAGATTGGCTAGCCATTGCGCTATCCACGGATCGAGCCCCGGGAGAATTCTCTTCCGGGTATCTTCACCTGCGTGAGGTGTGCCGGAGAGACTCCGGTCACCTTCACTTGTGTGAAGCACACCGGGGATCCGGTTGCCTCCACCTGTGTAGAGCGTACCGAAAAGGTACCTCCACAGGTGTGAAGCTTCCCTCTTTNGACTCCGGTCACCTTCACTTGTGTGAAGCACACCGGGGATCCGGTTGCCTCCACCTGTGTAGAGCGTACCGAAAAGGTACCTCCACAGGTGTGAAGCTTCCCTCTTTCCCGGGAGCTCCACTACCACCTTGAGATGTAACCTGGGCGTGTATCCCCTCGCAAGGCGTACAGGAACACAGGCTCACAGGAGTCTCTTTTCCTACAGGCGCACAGCTGTAGTCAGTACTCTGCTAGAACCTTGAGCAACAGGCATAGATATATGCAAGTGATACGTGAGACAGTAAATGCACCTGGATGTGTAACATCAGTGTTTCACCCCCCCCCATTTGCAAGCACAACGTCTTTATGACGGGTTCTGAGAGGGTTCATATGGGTGCTTTCTTTGCCGGCAAGATGACACCTGCAGCGATATTGCACAGCTTAAACAAACGGGGACGCACCTCCCCAATTGGAAACAGACTGCCTTTTCTTGAAAGCACGCCTGCACGACCTAAAAAGAAAGCGGGGGGGTTAGGGGGGGGCAGCCCCCCCTCCCGATTTGCAAACACAACGTCTTTATGACGGGTTCTGAGAGGGTCCATATGGGTTCTGTCTTTGCTGGCAGGATGATGCTCGAAGCGACCTTGCTCAGCTTAAAAATATGTGAATATGATATATTATGACATAATGAAATGAAATTTAACATGACATCATAACATCACATCCTATAACATAACACAATATGTTTAAATATGTGATATCATAAAATATGATATAACATGACAAAATGTCTTATAACATGCAACAACATAATAATGTAATATAATATGATATGATATGACATACTGTGATACATTACCATATGGTATAATAAAATATAATTCAAGTTATTATGGTATACAAAGTCTCAATTCCTTTTCGCTGGAATTGAGCCCGCATCACACTGGATGAGACATCCTCCAAAGCAGGTGGCTCTTGCGGCAGTACGATGTCCATGTCGCCATCACCGACAAGCCATTCGAACGGAGCCTCGGCGGCTCCGGTGTCATCTCCGGCTCATCCGGAAGCAGCAATCCTGCGATCCCCATCGATGACACTAACTGATAGGACAGGCATGTTGTAGCTGATTGGAATACTTCAAGCTCTCGTCTGAGATCGCGAGCTGTCTGTAAGCGCTTTTGAGATCTGCAGTCTTCCTTCAAACCTTTCCTGCAGCCTGCATGTCCTGTCTTTCCGCGGGTCTCATTTCAGGAACCGTCTTCCCAAGATGAAATCTGAGATTCCGAAGCTGGTTCCAAGGAGTGACCCGTATTCGGGCATTTGACCCGTGTTTAGCATATTGACCTACTTTCAGAAATAGGTTACAAAGTCTTAGTGGTTTCTTGGGAGGATTGAAGGGGCTTATGTGGCTACTATCAAGCATATAACAATCCAACTGGGCCAAGGTGTGGCCTTAAAAAGATCGCTTCGGAGTTCTAGTGGCTTATTCAAACAAGAGAGAGAGGGAAGATAGAGAAAGATAGCAAAGACGTGGTCGCCGCCGACGATGCCGTCCAGCCGCAGCCTCGTCACAGGGTTATGATTGTGATGGCGGCAGGATTCATTTCTGATGCTGCACCATTCATGCCGAATCTAGATTCATTCATGTGCAAATAGAAATGCATTCGGAGAAACTGCAGTAGCATTTTGGCTTTTAGGAGTTTTGTTGCCCTCCGGGGCTTTTCTTCCAGCTAGATCGACCTATGGCTGAACCTGAACCTGTTCATGGTGAGCAGCTCACTTTGGCAGGGGTGGCTCAAATATGGGAAGGCATGGAGGAGATTCGTATGCGCCTGAGGGCAAGTCGAAGGTTGTTCAAGGCCGCCACGCCAGGTTGCTTCGATCCGAAACTGCACATGTCCGAGTGTGTGCGGAATGCAGTGATCTTGAAGCCATTGCTGGCTCGGATGAACCGGTATCGGACGGCAGAGGGTAATCCCTCCATGTTCAAGATTTCGCAGGTTGAGAGAGAGATTCTTCGTTTTGGAATTCAGAAGTTGTTTTGATTATTCAGGTATGGGTACCACTCATTTCATGTTGTTGACAGCGACTGTTCATCTCTATATCAATCCCCATGTCAGGATCAAGCTGCTTTACAACTTCTTGCTGCCAGGGCAGAACATTGACTTGGCGGACATAAAGAAGGATGCCTGGCTTTGCAAGGGCTTGTGTGTTCTGGTGAAAAGGAAGCGCCAGAGGGGACACCGCCCCAGGGATAATGTTTTCAGGGAGCTTTTGAGATTGCTCCTCAACGATGATGAAGCGGACGAGGCCAGGGCTTCGGTGTGTGAAGGTGGCAATAGATAGACTAGCTTGGTTTAGGGAACTGTTTTGAAATTTTAGGCATTTAATTACAGTCATACCTCTAGTTTGGCATATATACGGCTTATTTGAATTGCAGGGTGGCAGTGCTGGCAGCAGCGACGATGACATGAGTGGTGGTGGCAGCGGCGATGATGATGGAGATGGTGATGCCCCCTCTTGGTGTGCCTCATCCGGGGATGAGGCTGGTATGCTTGTGACAGCAGACACCGGCAGTGCTGACGAGGCCTATCAAGAGTTTCTCCGAGAGACTGCATCCCCGGACTCAGAAGTGGTGCGGGCTTCCACAGAGCAAGTGGTGCCTGTTTCCCCGCATCAAGCTATGCCTGCTACCCCGGAGCAAGTGGTGGATGACTCAGAGGGGATGGGTTCCGGCCCCGATGACATGCTTTCTCAGTTCGAAGACTCAGCTGAGGATGAGAAGAAACCCAGGCTTTCTCGGAAGGGTCCTCTTACCACGGATGATCAGTCTTACCAGTTGGTTGAAACTGGTGAGCCTCAGAAGTCCAAGGTTGCCAAGCACGAGCTTCAGAAGTCCCAGGTTGCCAAGGGCAAGCTTCAGAAGTCCCAGGTTGCCGAGGACAAGCTTCAGAAGTCCCAGGTTGCCGAGGACAAGCTTCAGACGTCCACAGCTGGGGAGCACTCTATGAAACCCATCGAGATCTCTGACTCCCCTGTTGTCAAGCTTGAGAAGACGCAGGACTTCAGCCCCATCTCCAACAGCCCCCGGTTCAAGGAGGTTAAAGCAAAACTCAAGAAGCTGAAGCAGCTTCAGGAGTGCCTCGCCTGTTGGATTCTTGGGAAGTTGTGTGCACATCAAACATGCAGCCCTACACATTTTTTTCGTGCGTGAACGGTTCATGTGTGGTTTCTTGCAACTGTCAGGGCGAAGAGGCTCAAGCTCACAGAGAAGCCAGGACCGGTTTCTTACAGAAGTATGGATCATTCTAAAGCGACATTCACTTGATTGAGATGAAGCTAATGGGTTTTTGCAAATGTCGTGGAATCCGAAGTAGACAACATCCCGCCTTGCAGGATCAGTTGCTGCAGCTCCTGCCCCTGGCTTTTGGGAGAAGCCTGCTAGTGACCATGACGACACCCAGTGCATGTCAGCTGCAGATCTGGATGACCTGGCTGGCAAGTTTCGTGTCTCTGCGAGTGCCATTGATGAGGCTGCCCTTAGTGAGATTGGCATGGTGCACAGTCTGAGATTCATCAGTGAATGATTTTAAAGTTGTTGTTGGCTGAACTAAGATGGCTGTTTTGTCTTTGTGTAGGCGGAATCCATGCATGGTCAGTGTTGCTCCCAGGTGTCACGCCGTGAGCAGCTTGGATCCAAGGCGAAGGGCGAGCAGGCCCGCAAGGAGAAGGGCGAGCTTCGCAAGCAGGCAGCCAAGGCTGCTCCGGTGGGGGACAGTGAGGAGGTGGAGGTTGAGGAGAGAGTGGACGAGCCGGAGAAGAAGGTCCAGAAGAGCCGAAAGAAGGCCAAGGGCAAGGCCAAGCGAAAGGGGAAGAAGGCCGTGGATGATGATGATGATGAAGATGCCGTCATGTCCCCGGCAGTGGTGGATCTCAAGTACAAGATGGATGTCATGAAGGATGCTATCGAGGAGGCCAAGGCCAAGCCGAGCCGTCGGAGTGCAAGCAGCAAAGCTGAGGCCAAGAAGCCGAAGGCCAAGGCAAAGTCAGGTGCCAGAGCAGCCAAGAGTCAGAATGTGAAGCCCAAGGCGAATGTGGGGAAGGATGTCGGGCCTGTTTCCGAGGCGGAGAAGATGGTGCCACCCAATCGTCGCATGTTTTTGGGCAATGTTCCGGCTACCCCGACCTTTGCCCGCCGCTACCAGCCCCATGGAGCAGGCCTCAGCCGCTCGAAGTGGATCGCGATCCGTGCCGCCTTTTACGAGAACCTCTACCAGAATCTTGATGCCCCGAGCCGACACGAGGACAGACCCTGTGTTTGAACTTAAGCCCCATGCAAGATAGTTTCAAATAGTTCCTTGTATGCTCACATGATTATGTCAGCATGCAAACATTTTGGCAGGATCTCTTCTGGAAGTTCTGTGTCGAGCGGTGGGAAGAGAAGGGTGTGAAGCCTACCGTGGACAACGTGCTTGATCTGGCGATGGAGGCCTCTGAGCACTATCTCAATGAAGCCTGATCGATCGAAGCATTGAAATGTTTCAACGCGAGGTGGCCTCGCAATCCGAAGCTCCTCTCGGAGTGTGTTCACTCCAGGGGATTTTGAATCGTTGCTGATTGGTTGCAAGGTTACCTGCTCAGTTCTATGTCCCAGAACAGAAACAAAATGTAGATGTGTCTGTAGTTTGTTAATTGGGCTTCTGTAGAATGGAAAGAACAAGGTTGCTGTCATCTTGTTCGCATGAAATCACAATTCTCAGACTCCAACCGCTTTCTCACACAGCTGAGCAGGTTAGTGTTCTTGCTGGAAGCCAGCCAGTGCGACCCAACGGGGAAAGGGACTGCTTCAGGAAAATTGAGAGTGCACATGTTACTTCGGCTGCCACATGTCTGCATGCAGTACATGTGATTGGAGCTTCGCTCCAACACTGATCGTTCAAGATTGTATACTCTAAATTCGTGTGATCGGTGACACAATGTTTGGAATTCTCTGGCCCAGGTCTTCATGGCAGCATGGAGGCGCCGCTTCAGGGTCGATGATGAGGCACTCCCTCGTCAAACCGCCACATCTTGACTTGGGATTATGGAGAGAGAGAGGGAGAGGGAGAGGGAGAGGGAGAGGGAGAG
>BGNK01006167.1:8160-18888 GCA_003297005.1 Symbiodinium sp. clade A Y106
CCAAATATCAATTGGGAATAAATACATACGAGTATGATTCGTGATGCGGGCATCTATATATTCGAATGTGTCTGTATGAATGTGGATGTACGAGGGTTCAAGAGCAAGCCAACAAGACGAGACCGAGAAAGTTTGTAGCAAGTGCAGCGCCAGATGGCCCAAGTTCCACAAGCCTAACCCCATGCCCACCAGAGACAACGCCCGTGAACGGAAGGAGTGGGCCCAGCCTCGCCGGGCGCCGAAGAAGCAGAATGTTGCCCAGCGCGCGCTGCGCGCCGTGTGGGAGCATCTGCCAGCTCAGGTAAAGGACACCATGGGTGGTCGCCCCCGGAGCCACCGGCACCGCCAGGCCTAGCCCCTGCTACCAGGAGCACCGTGACAAGCCAACCTGGCAACGGCCGCGGTGGCAAAGGAAAGGGCAAAGGCCAAACGACCGCTTCCCAGACCAGCGAGCCATCTGAAGAGACGCAGGAGACCCTGCGAGCACTCTATGCAACTGCTGGGGAGGATCAGAAAGAGCTGCTGCAAAAGTTAGGGTTTGAGGCCCCGCAGGAGCCGACGCCTGACCTCACCGAGCTCCTCAAAAAGCACATTGCGCAGCTGCCACCAGCGGTCCGGGAGGCAGTGGAAGAGCCACCCCCTGAGCCCCTCTCTGCACAAGAGCAGCTCACAGACACTTCCAGGAAGTACAAAGAAGCGACCACGGAACTCCGCCTNTGAGCCCCTCTCTGCACAAGAGCAGCTCACAGACACTTCCAGGAAGTACAAAGAAGCGACCACGGAACTCCGCCTCCTCATCACGCGGAAGTCAGCTTTGCAACTCAAGCTGGATCGGCGCAAAAAAGCCTACAACGACATGTTGCGGGACATGCAGGCACTTGATGCCACACTTAAAGCAAAGCAAGACACTGTCACCAACCTGCAGGCCGAGCTCCAGTCTTCGGTTGCGGCAGCCACTNGCCACACTTAAAGCAAAGCAAGACACTGTCACCAACCTGCAGGCCGAGCTCCAGTCTTCGGTTGCGGCAGCCACTGTGCCAGGAGGGGGACCGGAGTTAGAGGCTGAGTTTTTCAAGCATCTCACCCAGCTCAGCGAGGACCACCTCCAGGACCTCAAGGAAAGGCTGTTTCTCACGATAGACGATGCTGCCAAGCGGAGGAAGGTGGCTGCAAACAGCGCACCGGACGAGGAAATGAAGACCCAAGACACAGAGCCAACCGCCTCGCCCCCAGGTCAGGGCACAGGCAACACTGGAGCAGAGGAAGGCAGAGGCCGCCGATCCCGCAGCCGAGGCCGCACGGACCACGCGTAGGGACCAGGGGCAGGGCAAAGCAAGCTGAAGGTTAGGTTTTTCCTCAGCGAGCCCCAGCCCTGCGACCCGCTCTGCGCCCTTTCGTAGCATTTATAAAGCCCATGCCACTTTCTGTAACAAGCAGTGTGCCCTGTGCCTTTTGGACGTTGGCCTTTTCGGTTTTTCCCACACCACGTTACCTTTTCCCATCCACCTCTGCAGTAGCTGTGTCGGTGCCCACCGTCTGGGCCCCAGTCCGTTTCAGCTCCTCGCAAAGGCAGACCGTGAGCCCCGCCCGACGTCGGAAAAGGGTACTCCACACAGTCACGTCAAGCCAGGGGAATCCCCGCTGACGCTGGGCCTCATTGGTCACGGTGCGTTGTCAAGCTTCGGCTTCTCGCCAAGCAGTGCTGAGCTGCACGCACCACACGAGCAGGATCCAGCGCCTTGCGATAACTTCTCCCTAAGCCACGGCCCGTCGCCAGTGGCTTTGCACCCTCTCCTGTTTCCCGGCGGTGAGGATGCCTCCCCCGAAACTCTCCCCGCATGCCGGCAGTGTGGAGGTGGCCTCCCCTGCTTGCAGTTGCAGGACGCAAGCCTTGAGGCTTTTGGGGTTGCCGTTACCGCCGCCCTTGAAACAACAGCGAGCAAGCAAGGGGGGGCCGAGACCTTCCACACCTCTGCTCCCCACACTGCTTTGCTTCAGGAGCTACGCAGCGACTTAAGGTTTTTGTGCCCCTTCTGCGTGCACAGGAAGTACACGGCGCTAAAAGCGGCCTCGGCTGGGAGCCCAATAACCGGACCGCTTTATTTCCCGCCCGACTTCAGCCAGACGCGGACGGAGACCGACACTCCAACCGTTCCTCTTTCACAATCGTCTGTAGCCAGCCCCACAGCCCCAGGCCGGCCGGGAGATGTAGTGCACCAAAAGGGTAGGCCCCGGGTCAGCACAAGTACGGGGTCTTCGTCTTGGCGCCCCAGTCGCCGTAAGCACAACCCGAAAAGCAGGCGAACCAGACGGAGGCTGAGACGGCAAGCTCGGGAGCACGAGGCTCACCAACTCCTTACNACAAGTACGGGGTCTTCGTCTTGGCGCCCCAGTCGCCGTAAGCACAACCCGAAAAGCAGGCGAACCAGACGGAGGCTGAGACGGCAAGCTCGGGAGCACGAGGCTCACCAACTCCTTACCCTCGCAGTTCTCCTTCGCACCAGCCCAGCAGACGACCCTCAAGTACATGCGGCGGCCATTGACCTGGCCGACTGGGTTGAATCAGAACAACTGCCGGAGGAATCCTTGGAAAGCCAAGTAGCGTGGTGTGTCCTGGAGCACTGTTCAGGTACCCCGGGACCGCTGGACTTGCCCACTTTGGCTGCTTTCCTTGATATCGNTTGTCGTTGCCAACATCACCAAGTGGAGACCTGAGATTCTCCGACGGTTCCAGCAAACCGGTGGTGACTGCCTCCTGGCCCAAGAAACCCACCTCAATCTTGAACAAGAGAGGCAAGCCAAAGCTGGTTTGGCTGGCGCGGGCTTGCACTCCTTCTGGGCGGGAGCCACCGAAAGCAATCAGACCAGAGGGGGACTACTAGTCGCCACTCCCTGGCAAGCACACCCAAGATTGGTGCGCGCCTTCACGCTAGAGGGCTGTGGGTTCCTTGCAGTGGAGTTACCCCGAGCCAAATGGAGACTAGTCGTCATCTCTGTGTACCTAAAATCAGGCACAGGGTTGCACGTTGAGCCCAACGCCAGCCTAGTAGCCGANCCCCGAGCCAAATGGAGACTAGTCGTCATCTCTGTGTACCTAAAATCAGGCACAGGGTTGCACGTTGAGCCCAACGCCAGCCTAGTAGCCGAGCTAATGGCACTCACAAAGCGCCTCCCCAATTGGGTTGCCGCTGGTGATTGGAACGTCGACCTTGACAAATTCGCCGGTACCAACATTGCAACTACCATGGGCGCTGAAATTCTTGGCGACAAAGAGGCCGCCATTTCCACAGGCAGCGCACTAGACTTTGTGCTTGCCAGCCCTTCGGTTGCCCCGCTACTCCGCCTCCAAGTTGATAANACTACCATGGGCGCTGAAATTCTTGGCGACAAAGAGGCCGCCATTTCCACAGGCAGCGCACTAGACTTTGTGCTTGCCAGCCCTTCGGTTGCCCCGCTACTCCGCCTCCAAGTTGATAATGCCGTTCCGTTTGCCCCACACTACAGCCTTCACCTCAAAGTTGACCTAGAGGGTTCTCTCGTCTAACCCATCGGTTCGTTGGCCCGTGCCGGTCTACGCCCTTCACGCCCCAACCAACCTCTACCTCCTCTCACCCCGCATAAATACATACCGTACATATATGCACACAAGGCCTACATACATACATTCATGTATACCTATATACATGTATAGACACAAATACACCCGCAGATATGCAAGCACAAATGAATACCTGTGTATATACATTCTACGCGTGCGCATTACGTTACTAATGGCAACCCATCGGCACTGATGCACCCAATATGGTTAGAACCAAAAGGTAGTAGATAAGAATGAACACGAGGGTTCCGCTCAGAATGGAACCCTAAAGCCGAATAGGTCGAGGTTAGGGTGGCTGGGGTGGGAAAACGAGCTACGCATAGTGAGCGCAAATGGTGAGGGCCGGCGTTAAAGCAGTATCGGAAGCCGGCCCGTGAAGGATGCGCGAACGGACACAACGTACACCCTCAACCCTAAACCCTAGACTCCTTAAGTCCCTGACTCCTTACAGCCCTAAGCAGGCCCCGCCCGGGCCCCCCGTCCTCCGGTCCGCTCCCCTGAGGAAGAGTGGGAGAGGCGCAAGTGGCTCCTGCGAGGATTCCCGTTTTGGGTTGGGAGGGTTATTGTTGGGGGCTCAGTAGTTTGGGTTGGGGTCTGTAGTTCAGGAGCGGTGATGNACTACCATGGGCGCTGAAATTCTTGGCGACAAAGAGGCCGCCATTTCCACAGGCAGCGCACTAGACTTTGTGCTTGCCAGCCCTTCGGTTGCCCCGCTACTCCGCCTCCAAGTTGATAAGGCCGTTCCGTTTGCCCCACACTACAGCCTTCACCTCAAAGTTGACCTAGAGGGTTCTCTCGTCTAACCCATCGGTTCGTTGGCCCGTGCCGGTCTACGCCCTTCACGCCCCAACGAACCTCTACCTCCTCTCACCCCGCATAAATACATGCAAGCACAAATGAATACCTGTGTATATACATTCTACGCGTGCGCATTACGTTACTAATGGCAACCCATCGGCACTGATGCACCCAATATGGTTAGAACTAAAAGGTAGTAGATAAGAATGAACACGAGGGTTCCGCTCAGAATGGAACCCTAAAGCCGAATAGGTCGAGGTTAGGGTGGCTGGGGTGGGAAAACGAGCTACGCATAGTGAGCGCAAATGGTGAGGGCCGGCGTTAAAGCAGTATCGGAAGCCGGCCCGTGAAGGATGCGCGAACGGACACAACGCACACCCTCAACCCTAAACCCTAGACTCCTTAAGTCCCTGACTCCTTACAGCCCTAAGCAGGCCCCGCCCGGGCCCCCCCTCCTCCGGTCCGCTCCTCTGAGGAAGAGTGGGAGAGGCGCAAGTGGCTCCTGCGAGGATTCCCGTTTTGGGTTGGGAGGGTTATTGTTGGGGGCTCAGTAGTTTGGGTTGGGGTCTGTAGTTCAGGAGCGGTGATGNCTGAGGAAGAGTGGGAGAGGCGCAAGTGGCTCCTGCGAGGATTCCCGTTTTGGGTTGGGAGGGTTATTGTTGGGGGCTCAGTAGTTTGGGTTGGGGTCTGTAGTTCAGGAGCGGTGATGTTTTGGCAGCGAGCACGTTGCTGGTATGCATGAACAGTCGGTGGGGACAATAGCAACACTGCGTGTGTACCACACATCTAGCGTCAAGCTCAAGGTAGGTGACTATGGCGCACTTGAGATGATCAGTGTCCGGACCTCTGTCTTTGAGATTCGGATAGTTGCAGGTGACCTGCAACAACGCAGAGATCTTCAAGCGAAAGAAAGAGGCGCACCAATGCAAATTGTTGATCGAGACGAAACAGCTGGACAATCCTAGCGTGGTGGTTTTAGAGAATGCTGTAAATTCTTTGACTACAGGTGTTTGCTGCTTTGCAAGCAATGTTGGGTCGGTACTGTTCAGTGCACTTGTCCGAGAAGCATCCACCACCTTCTTGAGGCTGCGAGGTTCGTAGTCATGTAGTCATATGATCATGATTCCAAGAAGTTCTCCAGAGAGCCCATCTTCAGACTCGTAGCCCATCACGGCTGCAGTCGCACGCGGTCGCCCACATCGCGAAGTATGCAAGAGACGCAGCATCGAGCAGGCACCTGGACCTCCGCATCTTGAAGCCGTGCCTCCGTTCTTCAGGAAGACATCGCGAACGTTGCTTGTGAGATCTTTGGTCAGGAAGGCCATGAAAGCATGCTTTCTGACCTCCGATTGGAATGCCGGGCTGAACGGGGTCGCGGAGCGAAGTTCCCGGCTGTGTCACCCTTGGCGCCTGTGCGCCGGAAGAGGAGTCGCAGCGAGTGGCCACTGCAAGCATGGAAGAAAAATGCCAGCCACATCATGTAGGGATTGGCATCACAGATGGTACACCAGGAACTTCGTGAACAATCGCTTTCTGAATGCTCAAGGCAGCGAAGAGGGACGCGTCAACCCCCGAGCCCAGTCTTTGCATTGCCATTGTTNTAGGGATTGGCATCACAGATGGTACACCAGGAACTTCGTGAACAATCGCTTTCTGAATGCTCAAGGCAGCGAAGAGGGACGCGTCAACCCCCGAGCCCAGTCTTTGCATTGCCATTGTTAACATCCAGCCATGGTGCACAGTGCTCGTCACAATCACATTCGCCGAGTTTTCGGTTTTGCCGTTTGGTCGCTTCTCGTGCAGGTGATTGTCGCTACCAGCAGCTCGAACGGTTCAAGCACTTGCGATGAGAANGTGCACAGTGCTCGTCACAATCACATTCGCCGAGTTTTCGGTTTTGCCGTTTGGTCGCTTCTCGTGCAGGTGATTGTCGCTACCAGCAGCTCGAACGGTTCAAGCACTTGCGATGAGAACTCTGCTTTGAGCACGAGGCGCATTTCAGACTCACGACGAGGAGGGCCCCCACGTCGGGTCACGCGCCTCAGCCAACGCGATTTCCAGAACGGGACATATCGCATCAGAGACTCCGGAAGGCAGGGTTCAGTGATTCAGGGGGTCTAAAGCGGTCAACGCAGGCCAGGGTTCATTCAGTTCAGTGGCTTGGTCCTGTAAGGCTTTGGATCATCGGTTTAGGTTTGGAGCCTTTGAATCCAGAAGGTACATCCTGATGGAGGACATCTACTTTGGCCCTCGACCGGACAACGATTACTGGCCAGAACCCCAGGACACCCGGGGAGCCCAACGTGCTAGCTGCTACATGCCGGGTAGAGGATTATGTTCGAAGCGTTGCCTTCTTGTTTCCCGCGCCAAACGCAAGACGCCTACACACTGCCAAGCCGGGATTGGTGCATGACTACTTTAGCTCTTCTTGCCATACTTACGGAGGTCATCGCTAGGCATTTACTCTCTGTTGTTTTTACTGTTACCTGCTTACCCGATCGGACCATGAGGACCCCAACTATCCAGCAAGCCAGTTCTATCTCGGCTTCTTTGCTGGAATCACGGTTGAGGCTGACAACGTTGAGATTGATCTCAATGGGCACACTTTGGCACAGAACAAGGAGTTCTATCTCCTGCAACGATTTTGGAATGCCATCGAGCTTGCCAATCGTGTCTTTGTGGACAACGAGGGTGTGTCATCGCTCAACTTCCAGGAGAGGGACAAGGAGCAATTCCAAAGTGGACGTGTCCCTGCCACACGGGGCGCGCGCAAAGTCCACATTCATGATGGGACCCTGGGCTTGAGCTCGCACTCTGGCGTGCATGGCAACAATGCTAGCCAGGTGTACATCGAAAACGTGAAAGTCCGTGATTGGGAAGTCTCAGGAATCCATCTGAACGGTTGTCGTCGCTGCACAGTAAAAGGCTGTGAGGTCGGCCCGACTTCCTCCCAAGTGCCCGCACGTGCCACCTTCTCCAATGCCCGCTTCCTGGAGCTCTACACCTCCAGGCTCGAGTCCACAACACTTCATTTGTACATCAATATTGGTTGAATAGTGCATGATTGCAGAAAGCAATACTTGTACATATATATTTATATATATGCAGACATATATATATATATATATATGTATGCAGTACGGGATCGTTCTTGCATCTATCTATCTATTTATCTATCTGTCTACTAACATGAGAGAAGAACATAGGCGCGGTATGCTGCAACGGCCTCCAGGCTCATTCCCTTGGGCTTCGAGCAGGAGGGGGTCCTCGGCCTGCTAAACGCCNCTATTTATCTATCTGTCTACTAACATGAGAGAAGAACATAGGCGCGGTATGCTGCAACGGCCTCCAGGCTCATTCCCTTGGGCTTCGAGCAGGAGGGGGTCCTCGGCCTGCTAAACGCCACGATCACCTTCGCGGAACGTGGCCCTCAGACTCTGGAGGCTCTCAGTGGCAAATCCGATAAAAAAAGTTCAGAAATAAAAGACAGCTCTTAGGATCCTTCTTAAGATCCATGATCAGACTAATGAGTTACTGCACTGCTCGCTTTTGTGTCAGAAAGTGGTGACGAGCAAGCCAGAAGCGAAGCCCTGAGACCCTCGAGGCTGTCTTCAGGCGCTTGGGCCGTGCAGTGAACTTGTTCCGGGAGCATTACATGAACCGCCTGGACGAGGCCATCGTACTCTCGCNAGCAAGCCAGAAGCGAAGCCCTGAGACCCTCGAGGCTGTCTTCAGGCGCTTGGGCCGTGCAGTGAACTTGTTCCGGGAGCATTACATGAACCGCCTGGACGAGGCCATCGTACTCTCGCGCAGATTTTTCGATGGATTGTTGTGTCTCGAGTTGTCCCTGGGGTCCTAAGGGGTACCCTGTGTGAGTATGAGGCCAGCCTCTCGCCAGAAGATGCGANCGAGTTGTCCCTGGGGTCCTAAGGGGTACCCTGTGTGAGTATGAGGCCAGCCTCTCGCCAGAAGATGCGAGCCTGCTCGACGATGCCATCAAGATCTTCGCTCCGAGGGTGCCTGTGCCCGATGGGAGCGTCACTGGATTTGAAAGCAATGTTTGAATAAGACAGCAGTCTATTAGCGCTTAAGGCGGTGTCGTCTTGTATGTTCCGGTGTCTGCAGTCAGGTCGTGTATGGAATAATTTTCAATCATCTCGGCGTTCCTGGAGACGATGAGAATCATTACGGCGCAGGCGAGGAGGCTGCTGAGATTTTCATCAAGGACACGGTCGTTACTGTTGGTATTCGTTTGGTCATGGAAGTTGTGATCGTCAGATTAATGAAGATCTCAGGGTTTTGATCATTCCTACTGCTCGGGCCGCAATGCCATCGGATCAAGAGTACGCGATAACATGGTTGCCAGGAACAGTGACAGGTGACAGACCAACCTTGGCTCACCAAGCTTGAGCAGAGGACACCGTCGTCCACGATTTGACCATTAAGCCGAGCGAGGTGGCAGCGATCCTGAACTCTGATGGCAAGTTTGCCCAAGGACCGAAAGCCATTCGCAACTGCAAAGGTGCCACGCAACCATCGCATGCAGCTTTTGAAGTGCAGAGTTCGCGATGCCCTTAGTCGCAGAGTCGAGATGCTTCTACTGCGAGAAAACATCAGAAACGCCCGAACCGCGATACATTGCGGGCAGTGATAGGTGCAGCGACAAACATGGAAAGCAGAAGCAGTGAGAGAAGTGGTGAGCAACCACGGCAAAATGGATGAGGTGGCTTCCACCCTAGTTTTAACATCGGTAGCATGCTCATTACGCCAATGGAGAAGGACCCCTGCCATTCCGAAGTTGTACTATGTATTCGATTTAAGCAAAAGGTTACATACAGTATGTAGAATATAGTGTTCGCAACTGCGAAGGTACCAACCAGCAAATTGTTGTAGAGTCGAGATGTTTTTGCTGTGAAAAGACACCGGCGGATAGAGGTGTCCTGAAAAAGATGGAAAACAGAGGCAGTGGAATACTCTCAAAACCGAAAGGAACAAAAAGGTTCGTCGTGACGTACATAGTAAGAGTAGTAATTTTATGCTTCGGTGCAGGACCTGTCCGAGACCGTTTTCGTGTGTTGGAGGTGGTGAGCAACCGCTTGCGAACCTTGGATGAGGTGGCTTTCCATCATAGTGGCACTGTTCTATTTGCAGTAGCATGATGTTGCGGCAACGGTTTTGACTTCAAGGACCGTTGTTACTAGTACTACTTGCGAACTGAGGCTACTTATGTTGGAGACTTGGTGCACGATGGTTATTTGGCCATGTGGCAGCTTGCCAACTCGTACTATGAGGCTCAAATTTACGCTTCTGGCTGTGGCAACTTTGGCTCCAACGCCACGCTGCCCTTTGCATATGATGTTGGCCGCTGCACGCAAGGAGTACCTCAGAATTCAAGCCTCAATGGCCGAGACACCGTGATGCTTCAGAAGAAGTACTTCGGAGGCTTGCACCTAAGCGATGAACTCTATAAATGGGCCACCACATCCGGTGCATCACTTGGAGACCTCTTCGTGAGTCGCCAAGTCTCAGAAGNCGTGATGCTTCAGAAGAAGTACTTCGGAGGCTTGCACCTAAGCGATGAACTCTATAAATGGGCCACCACATCCGGTGCATCACTTGGAGACCTCTTCGTGAGTCGCCAAGTCTCAGAAGACCGCTACTCCTCAAGGCACTCCCTAGCATGCGACGTTGACACCATGTTCCACCCGATGCAAGGAGCAATCGGTGTTAGATTGGAAGAGGTTCGCCATGTCTCCATGAAGAACGTAGATGTGAGAAATCTTCGAAACCTTGGAGATCAGCATGGGCCAACATGCCAGGCACGCTGGAGACTTCTTTCCAACAAGGAGGATATCGTCCCTGAGCGAAGCGTTGCCGATGAGGTGGAGGTGCCAATGCCCGGGGCTTACATGTCAAGGTCAGCCAGCAAGTTGAGCTCAAGGACGTCTCCATCACACACATCGACAGCGATGAGGGCTTCGCAATTGGCATTGATATCGCCCCTGATCAGAATGACCGCTCGGACTACCGTGACCGNGACTACCGTGACCGACGTGCCGTGACGTTTGATGATGTGCGCGTAGACGCATTGACAGCGGGCAGAAAGTCCATGGTGGCGCGTCTGGGCGATGACCAGTTTAACATGAAGGAGTTCAAAACAGGGCAGCCGGTCGACAACGGTAACTGGTTCAAGCCCCCGAAGCTAGTGATCAAGCAGGAGATTAACCTTCCCACCGCCTTGGCGGGGACAGATCCAGCTGCTACGCTTGCACTTCTGAAGAGCAACACCAGCTACAACACCGACGAGAAGGCCCGAGGTTTGCTGCTGGATG
>BGNK01006168.1:1877-29654 GCA_003297005.1 Symbiodinium sp. clade A Y106
GCGAAGGCGAGGTTCAGGTTTGGGGGCAAGGTCAGTCCCAGGCAAGCTTTATGGCTTCTCCTGTACCTACCCACTATAGTAGGGTTAGTGGGTCTGAAGTCTCCCCGCAAGCATTGACCCCACAATCACAGAGACTGCCGGGTTTTCCGGGGAGCACAACTACCGAAAATCCAGCGACGCCCCGCACGCAAACGCGGTGGCACGCCTATACTGTCTTATGCCCAGAAACACTGCAGTTTCGAGACAACTGGCACGTGAATCTCTGTCGGCATGCCCTTTGATGTCAACTGATTAGTGGCGAGTTTGCAGTGACAAAGCTGACCAGACACAATCCGCGATGCAGATTGGCATCACCAAGTAGTTAGAGTTGTCTTCCTAGCAGGTTCCTTCTTCGTTTTATTGATAGAAGCCGTGAAACCTTAATCCTTCCACGAGTTGAAGAGGGGTCTCTCGTCGATGCAGTTCTTACAGCTAGAAGCTCGGCAGAGCTGGAGAGCTCCCACGCGCTTTGCCTTAACTTGCGCCAGTCTTCGTGCTCGAAGACTGAAGCACCCGATCTGCAGCTGAAGTTCAAAGTCACTGGTTGTTCGGCTTTCGGGCTAGTGTATGTCAGTCTGTATTGTTGCAAATGGAAGCCAGAAACGCAATTTTCTTGGTTGTGCTGAGGCGTCTCCCTTTGCAGGTGGTGCTTCGCCTTTCGCAGGCTTCTCGCTTTGCGCCAGTTGCAGTCTTTGCAGGAATGTTCTCTTTCTCACCGGTCTAGTTTGCATCTTGTTGCATCAGCGTCTGCTTTGTGATTTTTCCAGCTCGTCCTTGGACAGGTAATGTCGGTGGTGGTGCCTCCGCATCGCCTTTCGGTGGTGGCGGTGGTGCAGCAGCCTCACCTTTCTCAGCAACTAGCGTGCCTCCACAAGCGTCGCCCTTCGGATCTGGTACGGTGTCTCCGTTTGCGAATGCTGGACCGGCGCAGCCATCGGCCTCGCCATTTGGTCAGGGTGGTCCAAGTCCGTCACCATTTGCAGGCCACTCTGCCTCTATGGGGGGCCCTGGAAAGCATGCTGCTTCACCCTTCAGCGGAAATCCCGGAGGTATACCTGCATCGCCATCGCCGTTTGGTGGGCAGGGGAACACTCCTTCCCCATTCAGCGGTGCAGCGAACGTGGGCTCCACTCCGCCCGCGGCGCAAAGAAGCTCATCACCCTTCGCGGCGAGTCCGAGCCAAGCTCCAAGTGCTGCTCCGATTGGTGCCGGGTCTGTAGCATCGCCCTTCGGGGCTCAGGCAGCATCCACTGCCTCGCCGTTTGCTGGCGGAAGCAGCTCTGCGACTGCGGCGAACGCCTCACCTTTCGGAGGTCAGGTTGTTGGAGCAGTCGGACCCTTCGGAGGTCAAGGAGCAAGCTCAGCATCTCCTTTCACCAGCTCGCCTTTCGCTGCTGGGCCATGCTCTGGTGCATCACCTTTTGCGCAAAGTGCCAATGCTCCAGCTACAGCGTCTGCCAGGGCTCAAGGCACCACAACCTCACCCTTTGCGACTCCGGCGCAGGGCACTGCCAGCACATCCCCCTTTGGCAATGCGCCAACGAGTGCTGTGGTGTCTCCCAATGCGCCGGCCGGCGCGTCGCCGTTTACAAAGGCCACAGCGCCAGCGCCTTCCGCAAAGGCCTGGGCAGAGTGTAAGAAGAGACCTGGTAGCTGCTTGCAGTTGCAATGTGCGCGTCATTTCTCCTCAGAAACAAAGCGTATCGGAGCACGCGTCTGCCGTGATAGGCTGGTGCTGCATCGAAGGACGCAAAGGTCGCTAGAAGTTCAACATAATGCTCGACTGCAAGGGAAGGGGGCCACAGGGTAACGCTTGCTTGAGGGAAGTCTTGACTTCTGGGCCCGGAGTGCAATGACATTTCATTATCTGCGAGTTACAGGACGTGCTGCCAGAGCTGCTCCGGAAGGTCGACTGGCAGCTCACAAGCTTTGGCATGGACAACCAGGTGAGACTCTGCAGCCGAGAGTTGGAATGGAAAGCTAAACTGACGCTGCCCCTTCTCAGATCTTGCAGGTCTTTAGGGTGTCGCGTGTAGTCCAACGGAGTTGTGAGGGTACGGCTCGATCCAGGCCCAGCACGTTTCGCTAGACGAAAGTGGCTGTGCGAATTGGGTGCGTTGGGAATTGGGAATGCGTTTCAGGATCAGCCAAAAGGGTACAGATGAAGCGGCTCCTGCTTCCACAATGAGTTTTGCACGCCCGAAGAGCAGGATTTCCTGCCGACGATTGATGCTGCATATTTACATTCATCTGGCAGGTCCACCGCAGCTAGTCAGCCAGTCGATCGTTGGCCAATCTTTCAATCAGAATCCTCAACGACATCATAGCGCCGACAATGATAACACTCCGACACAGACCTGCTGCCTGAAGGGAAGCTATTCATCTACTGTTAGCGTGCAAACCTTGCTCGTTGAATGCTGTAGGCATGTGTGGTCACCAACGACACCTCCTTCGAGGACCCGCCCCGAGGGTGAACTATTGAGAGGGCTCATGAGCATGAATCATGAACCTTGAGAAGCCACGACGCGATCTTGATCGCGTTGCGCTTTGCCTGCCGACTCTTAGGAGCATCGCTGGCTGATGCTACAGCAGCCGCGTGGGGAGTGGGGTAATCTCTCTGACAAGCTTCTCAGCGAGAGCAAGCAGAAGTTCACCACTTACCTGTCTGGCTCTTCTGATGCTGCAGCACCATCCCAGGCACAGGCAGGGAGGAATTAGACGAAACCGTATCTGTAGTCTCAATCTCAGAATGGGGGGGCCAGGATGCAGCCAGCGCCTCCACAAGGGCACCTTCGCCGTTCGACGGCGCGTCGCGGAGCTCGTCGCCCTTTGGTGCTGCGTCAGCATCAGCGGGGGGTTCGGCAGGGGCCTCGCCCTTCGGGGCAAGCGGCACCAGCGCGTCTCCCTTTGGGCAAGGCAGCCAGGCCAGGACTGCAGGAACTGACGGAGTTGCGGAATATTGCGGAATGTGGCCGGGATGTGCTTGAGCGGCGCAGGCACCGCAGGCACCGCAGGCACCGAGCACGGCCCCTTTTGCTCAACGCAGCGCATCGCCGGGTCCTTTCGCCGCTTCGAGCTCGCCCTTCGCCCCTGGGCCGTGCGCTTCGCCGTTTCAAAGCTCTGCGCAGGCCTACCTGCTTTGAACTCGTGACGTCCGATGTCTCTATTCTGGCGCAGTTGCTGCAGTCAAGTTGGGTGCTTTGCTAGCTCAGAGAGTAACTTAAGGGGGGATCTTGCTAGCTGCTAGCATTTGCCGAGCAAGAACTCGAAATGAAAGAACGCCACGAGCAGGCCACAAGGCATCCAAAAAGCAGTGTTCTTGCTCTCAGTCTTTCCTGCAGGGCACACCTCCCTCGCCTTTTGCTCCGTCGCTGGGCAGCAGAGCATTGAACCTGTGACTGGTAAGCCCGAACTACAGTAGCTTTCCTTTGGGCTTGTAGGGTTTGCGTATGAGTTTGCTTCGCTCCACTATGTTTCCTTCCAGCATTTTCATTTCGGGTGCTATTTAGCCCCTCGAGCTTCTCTGCATTCCGAGAGAATCCCAACAGGAGTCAACCTCTTATAATGGGGGCAGCCCAAGCAAACAATCTGGCCTTGTCGGGCTCCTTGAGCCTCAAGCTTCAAGGACGCTGTGCGGAACTACGCAGGTTGTTTTGCTAGGTTTTGGCTTCGAAGTTGCTTAGGTCCTATGCAGCCGCACCTGCTTCGGTGCCATACGATGCGGTGGGCCCTTGCAGTATGATAAGATTCGAAGGCTTCAGGTGCTCATGTAGAGCTTCAGGACATGACCTGTTGACAGTTCGCCAACAGTCAGCTTACGATTTGCTATGCCACGACTAGCACACCAGCAGACCAGCAGATACTGCGAGTTTTCTGTCTACGTTGAATTGGCCAGGGTGTCCGGTATGGCTTGCCCCCCCTGCAGATGAGGCCCGTGACCGGGGGATGCTGGCTAGGACCAAGTGGAGTGACAACAGTCAAAGACATGCCTCATGGAGCCAGGGCAGCTATAGTCTATAGTTACTGTCGCCGAGGCCGCATGAGGAGACAGAGCTGGCTCAGGAGGAGTTGTGCAATCCGTGATTCGCTTTTTCGGCCACCGGTGGGACCAAAGCACAAAAGCTTACTTTTCTGGTCGAGGTGAAGTTCTCATAAGAAGTATGCCTCGGCACCGCACGCCCCCGCTAGCAAGTCGATTGTCTTGCCCCTGCTTCGCATCGGCTCCCATGCGACCTTCTTCCTGGGAGGACCTGAAGGCGTTTGAGGCGGCTGCCTTCGAGTCCCAGAAGATTCCGGAGGCACAGCTCCAGTGCGTCGGAAAGCTTTCCTGCGTCCTCCCACGTTAGACGGGCCCGGAACGATTCTTTTGTTTAATTCCCTGTGTCCCAGCAGAACGCTTCTCGCTCGCGGAAGAGCAGCTTGAAGCCAGGTCGAGCCTCCGCCGTCCGTTTGCTGAGATCGGCCCTCCTTTGCGCCAGGGAGATGTCTCGGTGTTTCTGCCTGCCCTTGCGGAGAAATAGGGGCCGTGCAACTGTGCCTGTCCTTCGCGATGGACGCTCCAGGGTCGGATTCGACAACTGTCTTTCGTGCACCAGTGTTGGTGGGTTCTGGGGGTGGGTGAGTCTAAGCAAGGCTTGAAGATTACTTTCAGCATCTATAGGTACATCTAGGTCCAGGTCTATCCTACCTGTCCTCCGAATAAGCCTGAGTGCATCGTAATTTCGCAGTAGGGAAAGGCATTTTACATTCCCTATGAAGCAGAACATATCCCGGACCTGCCCGCCTACGTTTCACAAGTATGTGCGAATGTCATCATCGTGGGTCTGAGAATGCCGCTGCAAAGAGGTACATCAGTACAAAGTACAGCGCTAGCAAATTTGCAAACGCTGCATTGCAGCTGGCAAAGAGGCATGCTAATCTTCGTACAGTCGATGCTGTTGGTGTCAGAGTTCCTCTTCCACAGGTGTTGTTGATTGAAACCTGAACTAGTCTTGACGGCGCCTGATTTGTCTACATCGCCGTGCCAACTGCAGGACTTCCTGGAGGAGACCGCGGGTAACAAGTTCAACAAGGAAGGGTGGGCCCGTGCCCTATGCAGTCACTGCTACACCCAAACCCTAACCCTCCCGCGAATGCTTGCCTGTGACGAGGTCGCTCCTGAGGTTGGAGACACCGTCGCTGGTACGATCATGTACCTTGGTGAGGTGGGACGACCGAGCGACCGAGTGTGGGCCCGTGGTCTGCTTGGTGCTGTCGCAGGACGGCGCTTTCGTTGAGCTCGACTGCGGCGGTGTGAAGAGTTGGGCTCAGCTGCCCACAAGGTGCGAAGCAGGGCCGGCGGAAGCAGGGGACCGGCGGCAGATGGCGGCAGGGAAGAGAGCGCAGTCGTTCCCACAGGTTCGCTTCACTAAAGCCCATTGCCAGCGTGAGCGAGGCGAGGCCTTGGCAGAAGCGCCGAAGTCTTGCAACGGCCCATGACCCATGAATCTGGCCTCAGGTGAACTTGGAGGTTGGTGCAAAGATTGAGACGGTTGTCGTGGAGAAAGGCAAACTGTTGACAGTGTGTCAACTACTTTCCAACCACGTTATCACGTCCACACCTGTTCCGCTTTAAGTGTAGAGATTTCACCTGGAAGATTTGACCTCCCTGGTGCTCGGTGACCCCACAGCGGTCCAGTACATCGTGTTCCTTGACTGGGAATCGGTAAAGGCGGGCTCCCAACGTTCCAGCGCGCGGCTTTTTGTTGAGAGGTCGCTCTCCAGCATTGAGCTAGATGCGGCCTGGAACAAGGCACCCATTCGTTCAGACAGGATGATAAAACCTTGTGAAAATGCCGGATTGCTCAAAGTGCTTCGGAGAAGGTGGAGCGCACGATGGCTGGAGAAGAAGGCACGTACACTTGGAAGTCCATATCACAGAAGTTGAACTCCAAGACTTCTCTTTCAGGTTACGATCCTCTGTGGCAAGTTCAAGTGCTGCAGATGGCGTGGTGGCCCTAATGATGGCCGCACAGTAATTTCGATGTTCCGAGCGCGGTCAAGACCGCTTCTGTCTGTTTGCGTAGGATCTCGTTTCCATGAGGTGGAGTATGGTTGGGTGGGCTCGTGTTGTTTCACGCGCTCAAACCCTAAACGAAAAATCCCGAAAGTATTGGAACCGCACAAGACATGTCGCGGCGGGGTAGTGGGGCGGGGTCGGGGTGAGGGTGGAGTGTTGTGGGGCGGCTGGAATTCCAGGTCGGAAGTCTCACGAACGGCCCCGTTTGAGGATTTGTTGTTTGCTACACTTCATTCCTTCTGTTTGTGAACCCCGGTGATTGTACCAGCTTGATCGCAGGGTGTGGTGACTGGAGTTGAGGGTTAGTGAAGTTCGGAAGAAGTAAGAAGGCAATGCGTGTTTTGCGCAGAGTGGTTTCGGCCCAGGAGCTGGGGTGCCCAGGTGATGACCGAGGACTGCTCTGACATTCACAAGCCCAGTGTCGTCCGCTTGTGGCTGAACAGGTTTTAAGATTTTCTCCTGTTGTGGACTGGAGCCTGCATGTCATTTTTTGAAAGAGAACCTGTAGTGCGAGCAGCAATTGATGCTAGCTACAGTTGAACATGCTATGCACATAAAATGCACACGAACGATTTGGAATTGCCAAATGAGGCACCAGCGAGAGCAGCGCGTCTTTCTCGCAGGAGGGCCTCATTGGAATGATTCCTTCTCGTGATCTCGGTGACAAGGCCGTCCTGTGAGCTGGAGGGGGGGCGGGGGGCTGACGCAGCATCTGCTTTGGAGGCTGGTGACCCAAGCATGGTGGGTGCAAACCTTACCGTGACCATCGATCGCGTGCAGTGCGGCCCTCAGTCCTCAGGTTTTCTGCAGAGAATGCATGAGGCACTTCTTGCAGTTCACGCGTGTGCCACGGCAGGCCGGAAAATCGTGAGAACACCAACCCACAGGCACAGAGAGGTTTTGTCCAAGTAGTGGATGTCAGATGCCCCGCAATTTCTCTTGCTTCGTGGGGTGCATCAAAGCTGCACAAGCGCGTGTAGTGATGTCCCAGGCCAATTTTGGAACCTTGCATATGTTGTCCGTTTCAGCACCTCTTGTAGCATTGGTCTGCTCCAGTCGCGTCTTTCCAGTATTTGCACCATCACTTTGCCTGGGCGCAGAAATTCCACCCCTTACCTCTGCCTGCTTTGTCAAGGGTTTCCAACTGGTGTTTGCTGCAGTTGGTCAGTGACTATGCCATCATCTTCTCGTATGCGGACGTCATGAAGAAGGCGCACCCTGCTGCCGACCAATCCAGCATTCTATGGACGTGTGATTCCAGTCGAGAGTCGAGACAACTCTCGTGAGATTTGCAACGACAGGATGCTTAGCAGTTTGAAGCTCCCTCGGAGAATAGGTTCCTGGACCTCCAATGAATTTCTGGAACTTCTGAGGGATGCAGTGCCTGCTGGCCATATGAGCGGGAGTTGTGGCTGGCATCCTCGTTACGTGCATGGGCACAGCGGCGAGTGGAGCAGACTGTCACACTAGTAGCACAAGGAGACATGTCTCAATACATGTAAAATGCAACGGTACGCGAGGCAGCAAGCACTTGCCACCGCAAGGCAAACAACGCACTGGCATGCTTCCGGACACTTTTCGAGCAAGCACTGGTAGTTGTCTGCAGGCAGCTCTAGTCTGGGCCAGCGTCCGTTCAACATGCGGCAAATGTGCTGGAATGTTCAGTCAGAAATTCGTGATGCAGGCTTTGCATGCGAGCGGAGGGTATGCACATGCAAAGGGCGGTGTAGGATTCTAAGGTATTGATGAATAATCTAGGGTCACTCGCACCTGATCCGGTCGGGATCATCCGCCTCAGGTCCACGACGTCACGGTAGTGCTTCATAGTACATGCTTGAGATTGAGTGGCTTTGACTTTCCTTTCAGGTTCTGGCCGAGAAGATCAACGAGGGCGAAGCTGCTTGGGGCGCAAGTGTGTCGCTCTTCGGATCACTGGGAACTACACCAGATCCCGCTGCCGTGATTGTTGATCGTGTTGATCTGCAGTTTGGGGAGTTCAATGGGGCCGCCTGAGATGGGAGCGTGAAACAAGGTCGTCGCGGCAAAGATCACAAACTTCTTGCCTGTGCAGCGCTTACAGTAGTGTTCTGACTGACTTCAAGGCCTCAGAGGATTTGTGGCTGAAACTGTATGAGTAAGGCGAGTAAGGGAGCCGACAGTGCGCATTGAAGCTGCACCCCGTGGGCTGTTTGCGATCTCTTGAGTCTGCCATGTTATGCGATGAAGAAGTGTTGTCTGTCTTGGTATGGTTCGGTGGAGCTGCCCTGTGCATTCCGAGCCTTGGGTATGTATTCACTTCTTCCACGGTGTACGATGCATGCTACTGACAACATTTCCGACTACAGTACTTGTTCGAGAAGGCATACAACTGCAGTGCACGAGGCCTCCATGGATATCGAGGTCGATGGCGTCCCGTTCACAGTCAGCAAGGTGACCCTTGACGGTTTGTGGTGCAGCCGTTTTGCATTTGGTAGGCTAGCTTTATGGACGAATGGATCAATGCCGCAAGCGTCATGCATCTCGCAGTATCACTGTCGCAGGTTGACATCTCAAAGAATACCCGCTTCGATCCGCAAGCACTCTTCGTGGTCGACGAGGAAATTAAGGACAGGTGCTCAGACTTGTGACGAGCAGTTCATGTCGGGCATAGTGGGCTGAGTCGAAGTGCTGCCTTGCATGCCTGGCGATCGTTGTAGTAGATGTAGTATTGGTTTCAGCGCATTGAACAGAGCTGTTTGACTTTCACCTGGATGGAGCTAGTCCCATAATTTTTGAAGCCAAGGTGTACTGCATGAGTTCTGACAAGGAGACCGGCTCGCTAAGGCATCTCGCCCGTTAAGAAAGGGTCTACCGCTTTTGTCCTGTGCTCTCATTGGATATGAGAGGCTTCACGGTTCAGCTTCGAGCTCAGGTCGGGAGGCGGGTCAGGTCGAAGTTTTTTAGGCACTCTTTTCGGGTCACAGGTGTGGGGTGTAGACCGGACGGCGAGCTTCGATTTGCAGGAAGGGGCAAGTTTTTATGGCGACTACACGGCCTGAATATGACTCTGCATTCGCGACGGGGGACTCTGTAGTGGATGTCGGTAAGGACGGGGCGGGGGGAAACTAAGGCTGTACGGACGCAGAAAACGGAACGGCCGGGCCTGGGCTCGAAACACTGTGCCTAGGTCCTAGGTTTTGCTTACGCGAAACCCCCGTGGTCGGTAGCACAGTTTCGAGATACAGAGAACACAGCGCTGCCAACACTGCTAAGACACGTGTCAGTCGCCAGCACACGGTGTGTGTTGTTCAGGAAACACATCTGTGGGAAGCTCTCTCTCTCTCTCTCTGGCAGCGTTCGAGGGTGCATCCTTCAAGCTGAGTGCGTGGCATTGCCACAGCTACCTTGCAAAGCAGCCCCAGGGTGATGCAGGCTACAACTTCAATGAGTGCTAAGCTGTCACATAAGAACGATCGGCCAGCAAGCCTGTGAGACGATTTCCGGCACCCTAAGACCAAGTCCTCGGGCAACATATCATTGCAGCTGAGCCAGGATCGTTGACTGTTTGAGTTTCGCCGCCCCGAGATAATGGATGTCCCAGCGCCGCCGCATGCACGGGCAATACCCCTGTGCCGCCAGCACATGCACTCCCCGACATACCTCCGTTCACCGGGAAGGCTTCAAGCGTCTTCCTGCGCTGCTTTTGCCTCTCCGCTGGCTTTGCCAAAGATCACGTCCTGCAGCTGCTTAGGGTGACATGTCTGCGGCGCACGGTCTTCCTCAACGACCATGCCCTGGACCTCGGTACCCTGCAAGTCGCGAAACGCCGCCATGACCTTCTGGCATACGAGGAGCATGAAAGATCCACTTCTCCACTCCCTCCTCCGCCACGTGGAGGTGAAAACAGCGCTCTGCGCAGATGCTTCCCTTGGTCTTGGCATTCTCTGCAGCTACACGGATGTTCGACAAAGCCGAGGCATGAGGATGGGTTTGAGGTATGTCGCCGATGGGTTCACAGAAGCGATCAAGCAGAGCTCGCAACATTGCATCTGGTTTCTTGCCTTCCGGGTTGCCCTCATAATCATCTCCGAGCCCCGACCGCACGGATTGCCCGACGGCCTTGTATTGCTCCGGCGAGTATGTCATGGCCTCTAAGAATGGATGTCAAGACTTGGCAGTAAGGCACAGATTCTGTTGACGCGCGCGAGCCCTCCTGTCAGCTTCCAGAAGTAGCACCTGAGTGAGGCCGATGTTCTCGAGGTTCTTGCTCTCTTCATCGGCGTCCCCACGTGCATTGAGCCACCCCTGCGGCAAGCACGGTTTGACTTAAGCACTCTCGTAGGACCTCCCCCTGCCCGCCTCCAGCACACTTGCTGACAACTGCACGTAGCGGCGAAGAATTTGAGAGGTCAATGATTCTGGTAAGCACCGTTCATCTGAAGAGCAACATGGAAAAAAACAACTCGTGCAATTACTGTCAGGGACACTGCTACTACCACGGTGACTTAGCATACGACTTTTTGGCGTGCTCCCAAAATCAGGCTTTCCACACGAAGAACGCATTGGCGGTAGCTCGGGAACAACTCAAGCAACGACTTCTAGGCCCAATTGGCCCACACCAAGTCTTCGATATGAAGAGCGCTTTGTCGGTGCCAATACCTGAGGCTTCGATACGTGTCGGTAGCGAAGGCACGATGCAAAGAATTCTACTCGCACTGCAAATAGCAGGCTTCCATACTCGGAACACACATTTTCGGTGTACAGGAACGACTCATGCCATGACTTTTTGAGGCACTGCTAATGCCAAGGTTTCCATACGAAGAACATATTGTCGGTAGCACAACCAACCCTGTCTGATTAGTTCCCGCTTAGCTGTAAAAGGCACACCCTTCCCCCAGCTTTCGTCTAGCACTCCTCAAGTTTCAGGGCTTCCCCGCTTCAGCTGTCTCTCTTGCAAGGTTCTCATTGCGGGCATTGGAGAGACGTCCCGGGGCCCTCCTTCTGAACAAGCAGAAGGCCTGTCAAGGTTTGTGCATAGTACTGTCGCTGCTCGGGCAGCCAGTGTTGTCATTGCGCGCCAGTTGACTTGCAGCCATTCGTAGGCTTGATCTCGGACTGGGCGGCGCTTGTAGCAGTTGCACAATTGCCAAGGGCATGCCGAAAAAGCCATACCACTGTCAGGTCTTTGATGAAGCGGAGGCCGTGACGTCAGCTAGGAGAGTTCCTGGTATTTTTTGCTTGGCAGCCGCACACGTGTGCAATCAAGCTTGGATAACGATGACATGTAAAACATGCTTCAAACAGTCTAAACCATATGATGAATGTTCATCAGGCCATCCGAGTGAAGCTGCAATGCAGTAAGCAGACCCTACACCAGACGTGGTCACTGTAGAAGAACGAGGATGAAAATTAAGCAAGCCGTGCACGCGTCAATGTAACCACGGCCCTGCAACAGATGTCTTGGTAGAAACGTAGATTCCCAAGCAGCTGCACTGTGCGTCTGTACACGTTGTTTTATGCTGCATGCTCTACTCAACGACGGATGCAGATGCTCGCACGATTGGACCTGAAATCCGACATCAGGAAACGGCGAAGCTTTTCTACGAGAGACAGAAGATTGAGAAGCGCCCCAGTCATATTTGGGCTGACCTGATGCGAGCATCAGGGAAAGCCACAGCCGCGCTTGGATCACCACGCTTAACCCCAGTGCCAGTGGTGGAATGTACTCGCTTGGCCAGGACCAAATTGACCGAAAACCTTTCGCGAACTCTTTCAGAGGACTGCTGCATTGCACGTGGTGCTGCTCAGATGCCACAAAAATCGCTACATGGCCGCAGGATGATGAACCGCCAGCACCAGCGCCAAAGACCACGGGAGATGTGCTAAACAGCATCTTGGGCGATGAGGACGAGGAGTTCTGAGACCATGGTCACCAACCATGCGCCGGCGACAACTGCCTTTCGACCAAGGTGTAAATTAGAGATCTTGCTAAAAGCCATCACAGTGCTTGAAACCAGTTGCTTCCCCTGATCGCGCTGGCCCATGCTTCGGCAGCACCTGTCTCATCTCTCGTCGATGTCGTGCTTCATCAGAAAAGTGAAGCGTGACTTCAGCAAAGCAGCTGTTTGTTCTTTTGTTTGGGAGGCAACTTGAGTTCGTTTTCCCGCAGTCAAGTCAGCTTTCAGGCCACGTGCAACCTCAAACGAGCGGCGCTGAATCGAAACGAGAGTGGAGGTTGTACCCGTCGCATCTCTACCCAGATTTTGCCGACTTCGAACCAGATTCCTCTCACTTTGTCTGCACTGTGTCGGCATTCAACCAGGCCTCAGGATTGGCCTCTCAATCTCTCAATCTCTCACTGCGTGTTCTCGTGTCTCTGGACCTTGTGTGCTGAACAGTTTTTAACTTCGGATACATGAGCGTACCTCGCAAAACTGCCCATCACGATCCACTCAATACAATACTTACTTCGTCCACTGCGCATCAAACATGTGTTTGGCACGGAGAATGAACAAGAATGCTAAGCATGTTTTTTGTTGTTCTTGTTGTGAGTTTGTTTGACTCTCTCAGTCCGTCAATGTCTGCTGGCTGTCTTCTGTGTGTGTCTGCGTTCCGTGGCTGATGTTCTGTGCGTTGGCACGCTAAGGATCTAGGTGTCGACTGTAATGTCACCACATTGCGGTGCAAGGAATTAATTTGGAAGGGTCGGCTCCAAAGCATGCCAACTTTGCTTTTTAAATGAGGGGGATGAATGGTTCAAACGAGTCTTGTCAAGACTGGTGCAGGGGCCACATGTGTTTATGGAGCCCCGCTTCACGACTTTTGTATGTCGGATTTTCGAACATGGAGATCTTCCACCGCAAGGGCTTTTGGGTTTTAGCTTTAGCAGATCTGGCGAAACAGATCGCATGAAACTGGGCAGTTGGTTCCCTTTGTCCTCAGCTGCAGAATGTCGTGAAACGGTGCAGTTCCTGGAGGTGATTCTTATGGCGGTTTCCATCCATGACAGACAAGTTTCTTTATTTGTCGAATGATGGCGGTGTTTTGCAAGTGGCCAGTGAGCGCTCTCTGTCGGGCTTTGATAGAGTTCTCTTGGCACAGGGGTTGGTAGTGGCTTAGTCCACCCGTGGTTCGGTCTGAAATGAGCTTTCTTGCAAGCTTTTGCAGCGTCATGTTTGCAATGACCTGGAGTCAGACCGTCCAGGATTCAACATATCTGAGGTTGATACCGCCGCTATGAAGTCATCCCTTGCACAACCGTCTCCAACACAAAGCGGAGCTGTCCGGCTGTCTGCGCACGGTGGGCATCTTACTAGTGAGATTATCTCGAAGTTGGATGCTTCCAGGTCAACAAATTGCCCGAACTGTGATGCTGCAGATTCCCGCCATAACAGCATTTTTGAGTGCCGGGCATATGAACAATACACGTTGTCTTTTTCCGATCGGTGAAAAGCCTGCCTGAAACAGCTTGGAGTCCTCAATGAAACAGCTTGGAGTCCTTGGGGATTTGCACTGAGCCCGATTTCTGTTAATGTTCTGCGCTGCACCGCTGGGGTGGTAGTTTCACAGCCGCAATGCCAAGACGTCTTCACGTTTTTGCCGACGGTTTTATATGTGGGGGCTGCTGTCCTGCCTGCAGCAGACCATGCAAGGATTTGCAGTTTCAACCGCGTAATGGCAGTCACTGTGCACAGCGCGGCCAAGTGACCTTGGCGCACCAAGGATCCATCCCAAAATCTTCAGCTCTAGGACTGCTTTGTTCCGTCCCAGGTGAAGGGCAGCTGACGACAACACGGTCCCCAAAACAATCCGGGCAGCGGCCGCAACAGAAAACGAACGAAATTTTTGGGAGGATGCCAGTAGGACGCGGAAGCCACGACCGCCCGGTGGTTCGCGACGCTTCGGAAAATGCAGGTATATGCAGGTCACAACTAGTTACCATCGGCGTTTTTCCAGAATTCCAGGAGCACAGTCGGCACCCACCAGGCCGGTGGTCGGTATGCTTGGGAAACACAGGTCGCAACCAGTGGCCATCTGTGTTTCTCCAGCATTTACGCCGCTTTTCGGAATCATTCCGTGCACTACTCTTTTTGTCCCATTTCTATCCGAAAACATCGGTTTAGAGGCCCCAGAGCTCAGGAGCCTTCGGCCACGAGTTGGAGGCCCGGAGCTCCAGGAGTCCAGGAGACCTAGGGCACCACCACGACACCAGGAGACTACCAAGAGAATGCCAGGCGAACACCAAACAGACTACGAAAAGACCACAAGGAGACCACCAATCACGGATGACACCAGACGAACACCAGGAGACCAGCAGGAGACCGCCAAGACACCGCCAGAGGTCTTTTGGTTTTCTGGTTGTCTCTGGTCTCCTGGTGGTCTCCTGCCGGTCTCTTGGTGGTCTCTTGTGATCTCCTGGTAGTCTCTTCCTTGTAGTCTCCCGATGTGGTGGTGGTCCCTTGCTGTCGCCTGGAAGACCAGCAGGAGAGCAGCAGGAGAAGGCAGGACGGAACCGAGACGAGAGAGCACGAGGACACTGCCAACATGTTTCCCCAAATACCTCTGCATTGAGAACCACGCCCCGAATGCTTCCCCCAAGTACTGGCGGGATTGAGAATAGTTTGCGAACACGGGCGGAGTCGCTTGCCTCACGGTACTGGCGGCTCCAGAAAGTGTTCTCCAAAAAGTACTGGCGCGTTTGCGAAGCACGAGACTTATGTTTCCCACCCTTAGCTTGTGGGATCCAGCAGAACACCCGCACTCCTGTCCCCAAAGTGATCCATGCAGTGTTACTTACAATCAATCCTAGCTCCAGGGCGCGCGCCTCCGGCGAAGCCTCCACTAACAATAACACCCCCGCGGGAGATGCGCGACGCGAGCATCGTGAGCAAATAACAGGACTCGGGGCCACATGTGCTGTAAATATCTGTAAGTATTTGGACGAGGGGAGCTACTTCTGCACACACACACACGCACAACTAATTCTGTCTACTGTGAACGCGAGAACCCCATAGTCCAGTGGCAACAGAACTTTTTCCCCAAACAGCCCGGTAACGGTAACACCATCGCCCATAGTGTCGGTTTAAGGGGAACTTCGTTGCCACTACAATGTGTTGGCAGATGCAGCCGCCAACAAGGTTGTCAAGCAATCACGGTGCATATCTTGCACACAGTTGTTCAGCAGATATCTGCACAAAGAGTAAAAAAGGGAAAACTTAAGTGAGTAATTCAGTTTGTTTGTTTGCGTCTCTGTGTTTGTGTGGGTTCGTTCAGAGTGCTTAGTGCGCTCAGTTCCTTTGCTTTTGTTTGTGGCTCATGCTTCGTGACAACGGTTTGTCGCAGATGTCGTGAAGTTCATGACATCAGAAGCCCAGCTACACACGGAAACAGGAGAAACACTACTCGAGGGCAGGAACTGGTTGGTTAAGTCGACATCTGCTTCGATACAGCGAGCAGCAGAAAGGCAAGCACCTTGGTCAGTCAAGTGTGTGCAACAGGGTCAGGGTTGCATTCCCAAGCAACGGCTGTGGAGCATGCTTGCTCCTGCCACCTTTCAGTCCATCATCGAATGCTGGTTTGCGAAAGGCGAGAGTGAATGGGGTTGACAGTGGATGCGCCAGGTCCGGTTTGACGATCCCGCATGCCGAAAAGATTCTGCTGGAGGTCATTGCTCCGTTGTGGCCCAAGGGATCTTACGCCCAGTGCCTTTAGAGCACCGAGCCCAGCTCCGCGCCATGTCGTCGACGAAGAAGCAGTCGAAGGTGGGTCCCTAGACTTCAGAGAGAGCGAGAGAGAGAGAGAGAGGGTCTCCAATACACTGCCTTTTGCCTTTCAGGGGGATCCGGCTATGGTGTTACACTCCCACAAAGCCCCATAACAAATGGGGGGGCCATGCGCCCGGGGCTCAAGCCCTGCTGAAGAAGAGGGTCTCATGATGTTGCTGCTGAATCTTGCTCGTGATAGTCGGGGATTACTGTTGCAAACTTGCTTGGTTGAAAACCGTGAGTTATATCAGCATACAGGCTATGCATGTTTCGACATGGAAGGGGAAGACCACAATGACCTGTTGAAAAATTCGATAATCAAGCAGTCAAAACGACTGCTCGATCAGCATATGGAGCGCAAGGTGGACATGCCACTCTCGTGGCTACATTGACATTACAGGAAGGCTTATCCTGCTACAAGGACGGGGCAGTCCTGCTGGGCCACACTCCGCACAACCCGAAGGAACACCAGGTGTCCGACCCAACCGCGGGAAGCAGGCAACCATCGTTGCTATGACGGCTTACCCCCCTGGGCGGTACAGATGCAACAGCGCCCAGACAGGACGCCCGGGGCGGCAGATGTACGAGGGAAGACGCAGTTTGAACTTGAAGATAAGTCTGTCTGGCTGTGTGCTGTTTGGTCCGGTACCGTGGAGAGTCATCTCGCTGGCATGCCTCTGAATGCTAGATGTGCGTAGTTTGTTGTTCGGATATAACAGGCTGGACGAAGGGCAGAAGTAGGCCACGAAGAGAAAGAGAGAGAAGAGTCAAAAGCATTGTCGTCATGTGCCCGAAGAAACAAAGAAGCGTAAAGCGGGAGCTGCGCAACGATGCGTATCATCTTCAACGACATTGTGGCAGGGTGCGACCGCTAGCGGCTTTCAGGCAGAAACATCGTGCGGTTTCATGTCGCGGGCTGTTGAGGCTGCCGTACTTAACATTGTAGAAGTGATAACGAATTCGGAAGTGATGCTCTCTGGCATTCATGACCCGGCAGGCTTCCAAGAGTGCAGACTCCATCAATGCGCGTCTGCAGCTGGTCATGAAGAGCGGCAAGTACAGCCTGGGGTCGCGAGCCTAGCACGAAGCAGAAAAGACAGAATCACCCTTTCGACATCCGGACGAAGTCATCAAGTGCACAAGAAACTGGGTCCCAGGTGACTGCATTCTTTGTACATTGTAGATTACGTAAACGAAGCCCAATTCAAGCCTTCCGAAGATCTCCTCTCTGTGCTCTTCAGTGAAAGCTTCTGGAGGTACAAGACCACCCTGAAGACTCTTCGCCAGGGAAAGGTTGGCACTGGGCTGGGCACCGGGGTTGCTTCTCCAGACTTAGGACAGGGCAGGTTGAAGAAGTTGCATTTGCTTTATGAGATTGTCTTGTCCGTGCTTCCCGGCCGTGGAATCTTTTGTTGTGACTGTCCTCATGAGTGGACACGGCCGCACGATAGCCATCTGACACTCAAAAACATTCCCTCGTTGGAGTGAGACTATCAACATCTATCAACAGCAAGAGTGCGCAAGACGTGTCCTGTCGAGCTTGCCGTCAGTCCAAGCTGGTGCTCATCTCCAACAACTGCCCTGCCTTGAGGCAGCCCCTTGCACTGCGAGTAAGGTCACGCAAGCCTCGGATGCACCTCAGCCTGTAGGTCTCACTTTCGAGCCTTGATACTTGTATGAGACTTGAAGCTGATGTCGATGACGGCCAGCTAGGATGGTACCGAACGAAGTTTCGTAACCGCACTGCAGACCTGGCCAGGAAGAGTGAAATCGAGTACTATGCCATGCTGGCAAAAACAGGAGGTTGCAGAGCATCTGTAGTGCCAACTAAGTGAAAGCTGTTTCTGCAATGCATCTTCGGCCAGTTGAAGACCAGCTGTTCGCTCTGTCAGCCCCATCTTGCAGTCCACCACTTCCATGGTGACAACAACGAGCTGGGTACGGCTTGCGGTCGGTCGGGGCCTTCCAAACTCGCAGACACAGCTTCTCAACGGCACTCACGCTTGAAGCGATGGCATCAAAGTGCAGCAGGTACTACCGCGTCAGCTGCTTGTCCATCACCGATCCGGGCGACTCCGACATTATCCGCTCCCTGCGCGGAGACACAGAGTAGGAATCGGCAGGCAGTGAGGAGCAGATAGGAGCACAGCATGTGTCAGGCAAACAGCTGAAGTGTGTAGCAAAGCCACCTTCACCTGCCAGAAAGTCTATCTCTGCACAGCTACAGATACAGCTCTCAGGCCCGGTCAAGAGTGAGGATGAGCTGGAGGACTCTGCTCAATTTGGTTGATTTGCTATTTCGCCAAAACCTGTGTACGGCCTCATCGCTCAGTAGACGTTTCGCAGGAAGGCAGAAGCGTGGAGTCGACGAGACGGACGGACGGACGTATGGCACGGAGCAAAAGGTTGTCAGCTTAGACATCATGCAGCTTATCGCTAGATTTTGGATTCCGCTGAACAAGCAGTGCCGAATGGGCATCTGCAGTACGCATGCTGAAGTGTGCTGGAGGATCACGGCAGCCGTCTAACGCCAAGTAGTATCAACAGTTGCGTACTGAGACTCGAGCGTGCGGATTTTGTCAAGCGGAATGCATTCAGACTGGCATGATAGTGCTAGTGGGATTGGGGCAGCAGCCTCATGTGCTGCCATGATTTGGCCATGAGAAGATCACAGGCAGGAAACTCAGCAGGGGTCTGTGCACCTGACATGCTCGTTTTCTACAAGTTGCCAGTTCAGGTGAATATGTCTTGATTTTCACATTTCGCTGGACGCTAGGGGTGATAGGGTTGGTTCCGGAAGCTCCGCTTGTTTGAAGCGCGAAGGTTCGAGGCACGGTGCGTCAGCGGTGCGTTCGAGCTTCAGGCGAAGTGCGAAGCTCCGACACACCCGGCGTCAGAGCATTAGGCGAATGACAGGCGTCAGAGCGTCACGTGAGGCGCAGTGCGTCAGAACTTCAACAAGCTGCATATTTTGGAATCAAAGCTCCTGGTTTGGGTGCTGAATTCGGTAGCTTCAAATGCGCGACCTGATGCCACCACATTCACGAGTAACGCTCGCAACGGTGTCCGAGAACTCGCCAGTCAAAACGCGGTTACAGTGGCGCCACTGGACTGATTGTGAGACCTCACAGGCCCCACCTCTCCTATCACCGCAGTATGAGTAAGTAGCGGTCACTGAACAAGAGTCAGTTTATCTGAACGGTCTTGGTGTCCGCCGATTCCGCAGTCGACGTTTTCTTCCGCATCACGGCGGACATCGCCCGCAAGAAGGTGCTTGCTCGTGTTGCTCGCTGTCAGGTTGCAGAGGATGTGGTCAAAGTTCGATCTGTGGAGTGCAGGAGTGCGGCTTTGCAGATACTGTTGGTACTTGGATTGGGCGCGAGCTTTGCCATCCCGGTGCCCTCAAGGCGTGGGCATGCTAGCTGCAGGTGCGCACAGGTACATACAAGTAAGTCCAACTTCACCCAACTTCCTGCCGGTTTAGATCGTCTCGGTATCTCCATGCCAGTCTCCCGCTTGGCAGGCAGCCTCGGCACGCTGCTATTGCTAGTCATGCAAGTGGCTTCGCGGGGTGTCGGCCAAATCCTCCCGCACAGAACCTCGCGCGATCCAGCGCACCAGGGGTCTACCCTTTCTGGGTCCTCGAACCTGGGACTGCGAAGCTCCTTTCCGGAGATGAGAAGTCCCGTGTACTGCGTGCTCCTTGAAAGCACAAGGCCTGGTCCTTTCTGGGTCCGCAAGCGCTGCTGTGTGCAGCGGTCCTTTTCGTCTCCGGCGTCCTCTGCTCGGCGGCGGGCATTGGTGGAGGCCTGCCGCGCCATGTGATGGTCTCGGTGATGCTTGTGAGTGTACCGCGCCATTCGGAGCAAGTGAAATTTTGTTGGAGTCGAGACAAAGGCTGCATTAGCGTGAGTTCGAATTTGTGCTGCCCGAGCCGTCGCATCATCTACATCAAGTATCCGCAACTAGCCGCACAAGCAGCGGGACTCAGAAAGAGACAGCCAGGAGATGCCTGGTGTCTGAAAATGAACCATGCGAGATCACGCAAGCTGTGACGGCAGTAGCTGCGTCGCAAGACTGAAGCCCGTCTGTCGGGAGGAACCAGGAATCGTCTGGGGGAGCTTCTTCTGCCTGAGTAGAAAGCCTTCCATGGCATACTTCAGTTTTGAAGCCTGACACTCGCTGAGGGAGCAGGGTTTCTCACAGAGCGTTAGGGTGACACAGGGGCAAGTTTGCTGGGCAAATCTGGTGCAAGGCCTGCAGTGTACCTGCGATTGAAATTGGCTCCACCTTGGCTGTCCAGGTGGCATTTATGTATCTTTGCTGATGGTCCTCGGTGGTCTGAGCACCCGCGATGCAGTGCCGCTCTCCAAAGGAATTGCCGCAAAGCCGCATGGGTAGAGCTTTTGCGCCTTGGGGCGCCGCCAGATGCCGCCAGCAGAGCCCTCAGGTGTTTTTCGGATCAATGGCTTCCCTGGTGCTCAACATGCGTAGAGCTAACAAGAAGAACAAGGTCATCCATTATGGCACGGGCCTTTTGCGAGTGACGAGCAGTGAAGGGCGCGCTCCAAGTCGTTCTCCGCCAAACCGAGGAATATGCCGTGTGGTGGTGCCTTCTGCGTTGGTTGGCACACTCTTCGGAGTGCTGAACCTGCCTCAGGTCCGACGGAGAGCCAGGAGTCATTCTTGAATGGGCCGTGCGAGGATAAACCACACGGCTGGGGACCGCCCCATCTTACTGTTCTTGATGAGCATCCTCACCTTCATGGCATACACGTTGGAACCTCAGCAGCCCGCTTCGGGTTCTTGGTTGACCCGGCGCTTGTTTGATTACTCCGCGCTTTCGTTTCGTGTTATTTCGTTTCAATCCCTTCCAGTCGTCCACTGTTGTTTTTCTTGACGTGTCTGTTTATCTCCTTGTCATGTCCGTTTTAATTTCACTCTTACTTTATCTTTTCCCTTGACGTCGTGTGCCAGCTGTGTTCGTCATCGTATTCGGCTTCGCAGTTCATCTCCACTGCACTTCTGTCCATCAGTGCGCGGTGCATAGCATCAGTGCGCGGTGCATGGCCTCGACAGCTATGCTATTCATTATTCATAGACTTGCCATGTCCTCGCAAATGGCTGCATTGCTTTTGGAAGGTCAGTCCGGACGACGTGGCGTCAGGCCGTTGCCGAGTGGGGGCGCCTTTGCTGTTATGCGGAATGGACTCTTCGAGGCCTCAGCCTTGGAAGCTGCGCTGTGTGCAAGTACCCAGGAGCTCGACTGCAGCTGCTGCCAAGGAGGCGAAGGCTGACAGGGCGGCTTCAGCCGGCAGCCCTTGGCAGAAGAGCGACGTATTGGGAGGTTTGCACTGGCTCTGCAAGTCTATGCAAGGATGCTGAGTCGGAAAACTCGTGACCTGCATTGCAGGACTTGGTATGCTCTTGCTGGTGGTTGCGTGTGGTGCTGCAAGGTTCCATCTGCACAGCCCGCGTCACAGGATGTCGATTGATGAGGCCTGGAGTTTAGCTGTTTCGCCCCACGTCCGAGGCTGGCGAAGCTTGTGCAACCACACGGCTTTGATCCAGAAGCTCCTACTGCTGCTTCCAATCTGTGTGCCATTCAAGCAAAGAGATCATTCTTGCATATCTTGCATTCGCACGACAAGATGGAACTGCTAAATGGACTCGTGCGACACGGAAGAATCCCGAGGTGTGCACGTCCGCGACACTATACAACAGCGACCTGAAAGCAACGAAGAGGGCAGAGAGCACAGTAGTATAGAAGACAAGAGAGGAACGAGTGGCCAACACCTCGTGCCTCGCGTAAAACTGTAAACGCTTCGCGTCGTCCGCCTCGGGCCTCGGCCCAGTCGCAGGTGAAGAGTCTCCACACCAGGGCCCAAGCAGGTTCAGATGTTGGCCGAAAGGAGTCGGTGCCGGAAGGGGTGGGGTGCAGGAACGGTGTGGCTTTCCAATTTAGGGCGGAAGTGCGGGGAGGTGGGGGTAGGTGGGAAACTCCGAGCCACATCTTGCAAAGATCCTGATGACTTCTCAGACGTGTCTTCTGCGGCGACAGGGCTGCCTCGTTGTGAACGCTGCAATTCTGCGAAGGCTACATGTGCATTGGCGAGGAATGTCTGCTTCGTGAGGACGCGCCTGCCTTGGCTGCAGCTACGTGTGTGTAGGTAGTTCTCGGCTTGCAAGGATGCTATTGAGCTAGTCAATTGTGCCTTGCCAGGTCGTGAAATATGCGCTCATGGCCGCATTCACTGGTTGCTTCTTGGCGCTTTCATCGCTATCCTGAGGAGTCATTGATGCCTCTCTCGGGCCTTGGGCTGTGACGACAAAAGCTTTGGATGCAACGCCATGAGCCCAGGCTTTGCTGGGCTGGTTGGCATTGGAGGCCAGGTGATGCAATTCGCGGGGCAGCACGGAACTCAGCTGTGCCCAGGTGGGCTTATTTTCAGTCCCTTCTTCCTCCTGATGGGCATAGATCCGTCTGTGGCTGTTGCTACTTCTTCGACCTGTGTCTTCGACTGCAAAGTGACCAGACGATAGACGCAGGAGCCCCACACCCGAGAGCCTCCTGACGACGATACTAACTGTTGCAGTGCACGAAGGTGTTATCTTCACGTCGGCCTCCACTACTTTTCAGTATCTGCTCACCGGGAGAATCATTATGTCGTTGGCTCTTTTCTATGGGGTCGCTTGGTTCGCAGCACAACCAAGTCGCCAGGGTCGGCTGGCCAACAGTGTATTGTGTGCAGTCACATGTTGGTGGACATCCAAGGTTTGCAATCTTGCTGCCTCTTACTGCGGTACCTCGCTGGTCCTCTTTCTGCAGGAGAAGTTCCCAGGACGGCGATCCATCGTGTCGGGTATTGCCCCTGGCCCAGTCTTTTGTTCACCATCTTATGTTGGCTGCGCCGATTTCGTATAAAAACTGAGGTGACATTTGCGGTTCTGCTTAGCGCAGGGCTTGTGGCGGCGAAGATTGTGACGATGTAGTGACGAAACACTGGTCGCCTGTCGTGGTATGTCGTGGTCGCAGATGGCAGCCGGCTGAACTTCAGTGAGATCATGTTGGCGAGCGAGCTGAACTCCGATCCGGGACGCTGACGGCTTGCAAGGACCCGTGACGGGTGGCTGGAGGAGGCCAAGCACACTTGCCTTCGTCGAGCAGGCCAACATGGCTCATGGCACAGGCCACGGACGCTGAGACGCCGAGGGCAACGTAAATCGCAGAGACGACAGATCCGACAGGAAAGTGACTTTGCAACTGCGCCTGAAGTCTGTCTGTCACCGCTATGCGTAGACTGCAAGGTGTTTGCGTTGCAAACCTGGGCTCGAGGAGTCCATGTCTGGATTCCTGAAGTACAGAGCATGATCCCACACGAGCCACAAAGCGCAAAGCACGCCGAGAACGAGCCCTGAGCCCCCCTCTGCGTCAGAAGAAGCCCAAGCATATCCAAGCTTCAACCTTCCCACCTGCTGTCCTCAGTCCCGCTTTTTCCTGTCCTAGCCATGGCCTCGCGATCGGGATCGCTCCGGTCGGCCTCGCCGCGGTCGGCCTCGCGGTCGCCCTCGAAGGCTGCAGTTGACTTCGAGGTGCCGTGCTGGTGGAAGGGTAGTGGAAGAGAGAGCAGAGAGGGCACAACCTCATGGAAAGCGAGTAACCAGAGGTGACAGGCAACTCTCATGTCGTAGGGCCCTTCCGAGTCCATGTGTGGACAAGCTGCTTGCAGGAAGATCTGCCCGGGTACTACCTCGTTGTCCATAACAATGCCGCTGTGAGGGAGAATTCGTGCAACTGCTCAGATGGCCTTGTCAAAGCAGAGATGATGGCTTGGAGTGAGAATTTTCACCCTGCGAGGTCACTGGATTCGCCAGTGGCCCGGAAGCCCAGCCTGGTCGCAGGTCTGTAAGCAGTCGTTTGCTTGATTTGGGCTCAGCCGGCCTGGGGCAGGTCGCACAGCTCGCTGCTGGCGAGGTCGTCCATGTCCTGGAGGCCACGAACGGGCCCGTGCTTTGTTTCTGTTTATCGGACGCAGGGTTGCGCTTGAAGCCTGAAAATGTCAGAAGGTCCTGCCAATGCCACAGGTCGACAGAGCAGGGAGCCCTGAGCGAGTGAAGGGTGTCCTCGTGAAGCTCCGGGTGTGTGATGGCAACGCGCAATGAATGAGTGTGCCGGCCTTTCGACAGGTATCTTGCACAGGGCAGCAGTTGATCGCTTCTGATGTTGACATTGGTCAATTGTGGTTGCCGGTGCCAGCATGTCCTACTTGCAAGCTTTTTGGAGCTAGGTCCGGGCGAAGATCGACAATCCCAGCGGATGGATTTCGCTGCTGGAAACGAAGGCTCCGTGAAGCGCCTTGCTCCTTGCGCATCGGTCATGTCGTTCGGCTCCTGAAACTTTTATTGCCGCGGCTTGCCACGCTTCCCCGAAGGAGGGCTATCGCTGGGCGATAAAGCAGGCGCGACTCTTGGGACCTAGTGAGACCCGTTCACTGAGCCTCTTCAGCAAGGGCTTCACAATTGCGGCACCACTCCTGGTATGTCTTGAATTTTAGTTCCTTCGAATGCTGCAAGCTGCGACAGGCTGGGGCACCGAAAGACCCGTGGGCCCCGAAGAAGGCTTGGGTTCACCAGCCGGAAGCATGCAAGCGCCCGCCACCGCTGGCTCAGGCACAGCTCGTTGCAGAGGTGAAACGACGTGATGCCGAGCTGTCACTTGGCTGCAAGTGTTTGAAGACATCGCGTGCTTGCTTCTCGTCCGCACGCACGGCTCGACAATCACGCTCCCTGCTGGCCCTTCAGGCAGCAGCTTCTCGCCGTGGCCGAGAGGCTCTGAGTAGTGGTCCGGGTTGCCTTCTTCCGAAGCACTTGGGTCATGCGTGTTTTCCTTGGTCTGATCTTTTTGGATATTCGGTGACCGGCCGAGTGCTTTGAACTCCTTCAGCTGCTGCACAAGTACTGTCACAGGCTGCGTGCGGAACACCAGCGCTCCCTGCAAAGTACAGAGGAGATTGCGGCCGATGTGGAGGCCGGTGAACTTAAGTAAGCGGGGCGGTCCATTTGCTTGAAGGAACGGGTCCTGAAGGGATACCGCGTGTCGCCACCTCAAAGTGATTGCAGGATGCATCAGAACGTCCTCTTGATTCGCTATGCTTCTCGCAGAGGTGCGACTGGAGCCCCAGCGGACAGCCGGCCACTCCCTTCGCCTACTCTGAGAAGGCAAGAGCTTAGGCATGCGGCCTCAACCAGCATCTGCACTTCATGTTCTCAGGCTGCACAGATGCAGAAACTGGCGGTGAAAGTCGGCCGGAGCCCTGAGGATACCACATGGCGAAGCAAGGAAAGAGAACACGCATTGCCGGAAGGCACGTTTGTTTCAGACCACCGTGTCCACCCTGAAAGTACGTAGCCGAGGTGCCCAACTCACTGTTGAGCTGAAGCAGAAATCTAGGGTAAATGCGGCACGAAGAAGATCAATGTAGTGGTAGCATGGCACGAAAGTAGCCAGACTCTTCCCGTCTATATGTGGTAATGGCGACGCACCTCCCATTGCCATAGCTCCATCGCATGCCTCCTTTCGCCCTGAGCTGTGGCTCTCTGCGCTTTCCTCTGGGCCGAGGCACTCTTGGGCCGAGAAATTCGGCCGCGCGGCTTCCCGAGCGGTTGGATCCGGCAGCCTTTGGCCACGGAAGAAGTGAGAAGAGAAGAAGAGGATGGCTGAGGATGGTGTTTGAGTGTTTGACGGATCTTCCGAGGCTACAGGCCGATCGGAAGGATGCGCCTTCAGAGGACCCGGGACACGGAAGAGTGGAAGGGTGCTGCCATGCACAGCACAGGCGACGGATCCAACCGATCCGAAGTACCAAGTTCCTGCAGGGCTGCCCTTCGGCTCGAAGGCCTGGCTGGACTGCCGCTGTCAGTCTTAGCTCGCCTCCTGCTTTCTTCTGTTCTCTGCAAGGCTTCTCTTCACGAGTTCAGTGGTGCCTGCCTGCCTTGCAGTCGCGAGGTAGTGGGCTTCCGCAAATTGCCTTCCCCGACAGAGGAAGCGCTCCAGGACGCGAGCGTTTGCAGCGCATAGCTTGTCTCTGTCACGAGTCGCCGTACACCTGCGGACGCAATGTAAATTCAATTGGCGAAACTCGTGCAACTTGGAAGAGCCCTATCATTCTGCGACAGGAGATACCGCAGGCGGCTGCCGCCGTGTTGCCTTGTCAAGAGTGCGTCTCTCGCTGTCGTGTTGTGTCCTGAAGTGTCCGTGAGCAGTCGCCGACCAAAGCCCGCAAACGTGAGTTAGTTCGCTGGAGGCATCCGGCCGAGTTGTTCACTCCAATGCGATCCTGCAGTGTGTCCCCCAGTATCCAATTGCATAAGTCACCTTCCACGAGCAAGTCTGACTCAGAGTACAGCACCACCGTCGACTCCGCTGGGGCTTCGCGACATGACCGTCTTTGCGTCTCACTCCGCCTGTTTCTCGCTGCGAGTTTAGTGGTGCAAAATCAAGGCCTAGCCGCGTCTACTCGACGCAGCCCGCGGATGTTTACCCCGCCGAGGGTGTGTGCGCGTGCTACACTTGACACCCTGTCCTGAACGATGCATGATGCTTGTGCTGCTTCGACGCTGCTGCACATCAGTCAACCTTGCAGGTACCCAATCGTACGAGCGCCTATGGGGGTGGCGGCGAACCTGCTTGAGAGGTTCGGTCCGGTGTGTCACGGATATCGGATAGCGCTGGATTTGATGTGCGGAAACATCAAGTCATCTGTGGGCAGGCCATTGACTGAGGCAAGTGCGGCGCACTGGACTGCCCCGGAGGACTTCGGTGAGGCCCAAAGCCGTTTTTGATCCGAAGTGGCTACATGTGTTCGACTCTCAAGGAAGTTGCTCTTCGAAAACATGCTACATGAGTCTCTTGCTTTTGTTCACGAAAACGATGTGCCTATGGCCCGCCACCAGTGAATTATCGACTCTTGAGCTTGCTTTATCCTCGACAATACCCTTCTTCGCAATATCGTTCGGCTGTGCAGGGAGTACTAGTCTTACTAGTCTTTGTGTTTGTCGCACTTTCCTCTTCCTGTTCTGACCATGCTCCGTACTGTGCGAACTTGAGTTTGAAGCACCGTTGCCGTCACCATTAATAAAACGTCGGCCGACGTTTTTTGTTCTTTGCTTTTGCGATTTTTTCTGCTGTGGTAGCGCTTGCTTTCGCTGATCCGTGTGGTCTTTGGCGGAAAGCTCACGGATGTTCAGTGCTTGTCGTCGGCTCTTACTCATGCCAGCTTCGACTGTCTTCAGAGGTGACTGGTGGTGAAAAGATCCAGATCCTGGTGTTGCCCGATGCTGACTCATTGCATACTGCTAGCCTTGGAAGAGAAGCCACCACATCTGCGACGACAGCAGCTCCCACTACTGCAGTCGGATGAGCAATGGCAGCACCAACAGCAGCAACGCCAAGCAACAGCAACATCCCACCGGCACAGCGACTGCGCCTTTCAGCATCGCCGCCCAAGTTGTCAGCCGCAGGGTCGAAGCTTCCTCCGGGCAGCCTCCGAGCTCCGAGCTGAGATCTCTGATGTTGCTGATGGCTTGCCAGAAGCGCTTTGTTCTTTTGTGATGAGTGCTACGGGTATCAAAGTACTAGTTACTATTACAGTACTATGATGGTGCTCGCTATCTCGCCATTGTCATCATCGTGTTAACTTTCTGTGCCGTTTCCTGAAGCGGTGAGGTCTCAGCCGTCAGAGGTCAGAAGCTGGAATCTGAGTTGACGCTTCTTGCTTATTCCTCGGTCATCCGTCTATGAGGCAGGTTCATGCCGTGTGAACTCTGTTAAGGCCAGAGACCTTCGGACTCGGTGAACAAGCAGGAGCAATGGAGCATGGCGAATTAAATCTGCTTGATGTGTCTGTGTGTGTGTCTTTGTACAGATATGTCTGGTCT